>CAAKHF010024914.1:444976-474163 GCA_901007745.1 Hippocampus kuda
CCCCCTGGTGGGGGGGAGCGGGGGCCGTGGCGGGGGCGGGGGCCCGGGTCGCGTCGCCGGGAGCGGGTTCCTCCGGACGGTTGCGCTTCGCCAGGGCGACCACCCCGATCATCGTGGCCAGGAGCAGCAAGGAGGCGGCCTCGAAGGCCAGCACGTACTTGCTGAACAGGACCTGGGCCACGCTCGGGATGTGGTCGATGCCGTCCGCTGCGATGGCCTCGGGGGCCGCGTAGGCCTCGCCGACCCCCGGGGCGAAGACCCCGATCAACGCCAGCGCCCCGGCGGCCGCGGCAGCGATCGCCAGGCGTCCGCCGGACAGGGCCACGCCGGAGTGCTGCTTGACGTCCTCGTCGCTGCCGAGGTTCAGCAGCATGATGACGAACAGGAACAGCACCATGATGGCGCCGGCATAGACGAGCAACTGCGTCGCGGCCAGGAACTGGAACCCGCTGAGCAGATAGATCCCCGCGAGGCAGAAGAACGACCCCAGGAGGTTCAGCACGCTGAACAGGGGCATCTTCGCCGTGACGACGCCGGCTCCGAAGCCGACGGCGCCACCCGCTAGGAGGTAGAAGAGGAGTTCCGCCACCGGTCGTTGACCTCGTACACGTAGTCGATGCGGCGCTGGAGGGCTTCCTTCGGCCGCTTGAGCTTGTCGATACCGTAGACGAGGGCCTCGCGCGAGAAATCCGCGAGCTCGAGCTCGTCACTCATGAAGATCGCGTCCTTGGGGCAGGCCTCCTCGCAGAAGCCGCACAGGATGCACCGCAGCATGTCGATCTCGAACCGTTCGGGTTCGCGCTCGATGAAGCGGTCGGTCTCCTGCCCGTCGATCGTGATCGCGTAGGCGGGGCAGGCCGCCTCGCACAGGCCGCAGGACACGCAGGCCAGGGACTGGGCGTCCTCCAGCAGGACCAGGCGCGGTTGGCCCCGGGTGACCTCCGACTTGGGGAGGGGCTCCTCGGGGTACTGCCGCGTGACCTTCGGACGGAAGATCGCGCGGAAGGTGTGGGACAGCGCCCGGAAGATCTCCGGTAGATAGAGCCGCTCCAGGGCGGAGAGCTCCTTTCGCTTGACGATGACCATGTGCGCTGGGAAGGGTGCCGGGGTGCGGGGTCAGGAGCCGTACCAGCCCAGGGAGGCGATGCCGCCGGACACGAAGAGGTTCACCAGGGCGACCGGAAGCATGAACTTCCAACCCAGGGACATCAGTTGGTCGAAGCGGAAGCGCGGCAGGGTCCAGCGGACCCAGATGAACAGGAACAGGAAGAAGGCCGTCTTGGCGGTGAAGGCGCCGACCTGGACGAACCAGGGGGCGTCGGCCCAGAACGGGACCTCGTAGCCTCCGAGGAAGAAGGTCACCGTCAGGCTGGCCATCACGATCATCGCGCAGTATTCGCCCAGGAAGAACAGGGCGAACTTCATCGACGAGTACTCGGTGTGGAAGCCGCCCACCAGCTCGGGCTCGCACTCGGCGAAGTCGAAGGGGTGGCGGTTGGTCTCGGCGAAGGTCGCGATCACGAACAGGACGAAGGCCACCGGTTGCGTCCACAGGTTCCAAGCCCAGATGGGGCCGGCCTGGTCGGCCACGATCTGGCGGAGGTCCAGGCTGCCGGACATCACGACCACCGCCAGGATGCACAGGATCAGCGACAGCTCGTAGCTGATCATCTGGGCCGAGGCGCGCAGGCCACCCAAGAGCGAGTACTTCGAGTTCGAGCTCCAGCCCCCGAGGATGACGCCGTAGATGCCGAGTCCGCCGATGGCCAGCACGTACAGGGCCGACACGTCGATGTCCGCGATCGACACGGTGGTCGTGTGCCCGCCGAAGGTGACCTCACCGGCCAGTGGCACGACCGCCACCGTGAGCATGGCCGGGATCGCCGACAGCATCGGCGCGAGCCGGAACAGGATCGGGTTGGCCCCCTCGGGCACCACCTCCTCCTTGAAGATGAACTTGACGCCGTCGGCCAGGGGTTGGAGCAGGCCGAAGGGACCGACCCGGTTCGGGCCGATCCGCCACTGGATCCAGGCGGAGACCTTGCGCTCCGCCAGGGTCATCAGGGCGGCACCGCCGAGCATGCCGCCGTAGATCAGGCCGGCCTTGATCAGCCAGATGCTCCAGAGGGGCAGGGTCACGCTTGTACCTCTTCACCGGAGATTGCGGCGGCGGTCTTCAGGGTGGCGATCAGCTCGCTGAGCGTCGTGGTCAACGGGGCCACGCCACGGGGTGCGGGCTTTGCGGTCGTGATGCGGCCCCGGTGTCCGTCGACGTTGACCCAGGTGCCGGTGCGCTCGGCGGAGTTCGGGGCCCCCAGGGCCACGTCCACCGCCGGGACGTCGAGGGCGTGGGTGTCGATCAGGACCGCGCGGCAGCTCTCGGGCACCGTCGCGAGGGCCGCGACGTCCAGCAGCTCGGCCACCCGCTCGCCGATCAGGAGCGCGCTCTCGGCGCCGCTCAGGTCCTCGATCAGCTCCTGGGCTTCGGCGCCGGCGAGGCCCAGGTCCGACAGCCCGCGGCGGTTGGGGCAGGGGTCGCCGGTGTGCAGGAGGTCGTCCTTCAGATCGTTCGCGGGGGGCGAGACGAAGCGGGCCTCGACCCCCAGCTCCTGGGCGAGCTCCTGGACCAGGGCGCCCTCCTCGACCGTCAGCCAGGGGGACACGACCAGCACCGGCTTCGGTCGGATGCCGAGGATGTCGGCCACCTCGCGGTACGCGGCGGAGGGGGGCACGGGCTCGAAGCCCCGGGTCGCCCGCAGGAAGGCGCCCTCGATGCGGCCTTCGCCGTTGAGGCGATCGAACGCGAAGCGCCCGGTGTCGCACATCCACCACTGGTTGATGTCCGCGTTGTAGCGCGGGCGCAGGCGCTTGACCTCCTGGTTCCGCAGGACCTCGACCGTGATCGAGCAGCCCCGGCTGCACTCCCCGCAGGTGGAGAAGTGCTTGGACAGGTTCCAGACCCGGGCCTGGAAGCGGAACTTCTTCAGGGTCAGCGCGCCCACCGGGCAGATGTCCGCGAGGTTGCCCTGGTAGTTGCCCTCCAGGGGGCGGTCGAGGAACGTCGAGATGACCGAGCGGGCGCCCATCTCCGAGACGGTCAGCTGGGGCTTCTTGGGCACGTCTTCGAAGAAGCGCACGCAGCGGCTGCACAGGATGCAGCGCTCCTCGTCCAGCACGATCACGTCCCCGAGGCTCTTGCGCTTCTCCAGCTTGCGGCGCGGCTCGACCGAGCGACCCTCGCCCTGGCCCTCGCTGAAGGAGAAGTCCTGCAGGTCGCACTCCCCGGCCTTGTCGCAGATCGGGCAGTCCAGGGGGTGGTTCTTCAGCAGGAACTCGAGACACTCGCGGCGCGCGTCGTGGGCCCCCTCGGCCTCGGTGTTCACGACCATGCCTTCGGTGATCGGCGTCCGGCAGGCGACGACGACCCGGGGCGGCATCTTGCCGACCTGCACCTCCACCTGGCAGATCCGGCAGGATCCCACCGGCGTCAGCCCGGGGTGGTAGCAGTACATCGGCACGTCCGCTTCGCTCTGATGGCAGGCGTGGATGAGCGGCTTCTTGGGGTCGGCTTCGACCTCTTTGCCGTTGAGGATGATCTTGGCCACGTCGGATCTCGTCGGGGGCGCTCTGGTGGTGGGGGGCGGTGGGGGTCGAGTCGTCGGAGGTCGGGTCGTCGGCCGCCCTTCAGTGGCCGGCGGCGGCCAGGGGCGCACCGGCCTTGCGCGGGCAGCCGCGGGCCTGCACGTGGGCCTCGAGCTCGTCCCGGAAGTGCCGGACGATCGAGTGCGTCGGGATGGCCGCGGCATCGGCCAGGGCACAGATGGTCTTGCCGGGGGCCATGCCGTTCGCCAGGGACGTCAGCAGCTCCACGTCCTCTGCCCGGCCCGCGCCGCTCTCGAGCCGCACGAAGATCTGGTGGAGCCACTCGGTCCCCTCCCGGCACTGGCTGCACTGCCCGCAGCTCTCGTGGTCGTAGAAGCGCGAGATGACCTGCATGACCTCGACCGGGCAGGTCTGGTCGTCGAACATCATCATCGCCGCGGTCCCGAGCATCGAGCCGGCTTCCTTGATCGAGTCGTGGTCCATGGCCACGTCGATCGTCGTCCCCGGCAGGAGGCCGGTGGAAGAGCCGCCGGGGATCCAGAACCCCAGTTGGCGTCCCTTCCAGACGCCGCCGGCGAAGTCCTCGAGGATGGTTTTCGCGGAGAGCCCCAGGGGGACCTCGTAGACCCCGGGCTTCTCGACGTGCCCGGAGATCCCGACCAGCACGTTGCCGGGGCTCTTCTCGGTGCCCATCGTGCGGTACCAGTCCGCTCCCCGTTCGATCACGAAGGGGACGTTGAACAGGGTCTCCACGTTGTTCACGGTGGTCGGTTGGCCCCAGAGGCCGAACCCGGCCGGGAAGGGGGGCTTCGGGCGCGGGTGTCCCCGCTTGCCCTCCAGACTCTCCATGAGCCCGGTCTCCTCCCCGCAGATGTAGGCGCCGGCACCCTTGTGCATCCACACGTCGCAGGAGAAGTCGGAGCCCAGGATGTTCTCGCCGATCAGGCCCGCCTCGCGCGCTTCTTCGACGGCGACGGCGACGCGGTCGTGGGCGAAGCGGTACTCGCCGCGCACGTACACGTAGGCCGTGCGGATGCGCATCGCGTAGGCCGCGATCAGGATCCCCTCGAGCATGCCGTGGGGGTCGCGCTCCATCAGCACGCGGTCCTTGCAGGTGCCCGGCTCGGACTCGTCGGCGTTGACCGCGAGGTAGCGCGGTCGCGTGTCCTTCTCGGGATCCGGCATGAAGCTCCACTTGAGCCCGGTCGGGAAGCCCGCGCCGCCCCGGCCCCGCAGGCCGGAGTCCTTGACGACCTCGACGACCTTCTCGGGCGACCAGCCGTCCTCGAGGATGCGCCCCAGGGCCCGGTAGCCCCCGTTCGCGCGGTAGCGCTCCAGGGTGTGCGAGTCGTCCCCGGTCATCCGCGACAGGAGGTACCCCTCCTGCCCGCCGGCCTGCGTGCTGTCAGCGCTCACGACACACCTCCCAGGATGCGTTCGACGTCGTCGGCGGTCAGGTTCTCGTGGAAGTTGCCGTCCAGGTCGATCATCGGTGCGGCGGTGCAGGCCCCCTGGCATTCCAGTCGCACGACGGTCCACTTGCCGTCCTCGGAGATGCCCCCGACCGGGGAGCCGGTCACGGCGCAGGCCCGCTCGAGCAGCTCGGGCGCGCCGCGCACGTGGCAGGACACGTTGTGGCAGACGCCGACCACGTGCTCGCCCACGGGCTTGAGGTGGAACATCGGGTAGAAGCTCGCCACCCCGAACACCTCCACGGGCTCCATACCGAGGAACTCGGCGCAGGCGATCAGGTGTTCCGGCCGCAACCAACCCCCCAGCTCCTCCTGGCAGCGGTGGAGCATCGGGATCAGCGCCGCGGGCTTTTCGGGGTAGTGGGTGAGGAGGTCCTCGAACTCGCTCTGCAGGGCTGCGGGGAACCGGAACTCCGGCTCTGCGCCGTTCGACTCTGAGCTGCTCATCGTGTCAATACCGCGCTCTAGCGATCCACTTCGCCCATGACGAAGTCGAGGCTGCCGATGATGGCGACCATGTCGGAGAACAGGCGCCCCTCCGCGAGGAGCGGGATGGCCTGGACGTTGTAGAGGCCCGGGGCCCGGATGTGGCAACGCTGGGGCTTGGCGGTCCCGTCCGAGACCACGTAGAACCCGAGCTCGCCCTTGCTGGACTCGATGCCGGCGTAGGCCTCGCCCTTGGGCAGGCGCAGGTCGGTCACGATCTTGAACTGGAAGATCAGCTCTTCCATCGACGTGTGGACCTTGTCCTTCGGCGGCAGGACGTAACGCCGGTCCTGGGCCAGGACGTCCTGGCCGCGGGTGGACTGCAAGCGGTCCAGGGCCTGCTGGCAGATCCGCACGGACTGCCGCATCTCTTCGATGCGCACGAGATAGCGATCGTAGGCGTCTCCGATCGTCCCGACGGGGATGTCGAACTCGTAGCTCTCGTAGCCCGAATAGGGCGCCTTCTTGCGCAGGTCCCACTCGACCCCCGAGCCCCGCAGGTTCGGACCGGTCAGCCCCCAGGCGAGGGCCGCGTCACGGGTGATCGTCCCGACGCCACGGTTGCGCTCGAACCAGATCCGGTTGCCGGTCAGGCAGGCTTCGTTGGCGTCGATCTCCGCGGGGAACTGCTCCAGGAACTCGCGCAACATCCCCTCGACCCGCTCGTCCACGTCGGCGTACACCCCGCCGATCCGGACGTAGGTGTTGTTCATCCGGTGCCCGGTGTAGGCGTCCAGGATGTTGTAGATCTTCTCGCGCTCCTTGAACGTGTTGAAGAAGATCGTGATCGCCCCCAGGTCGATGCCGGTCGTGCCCAGGTAGATCAGGTGCGCGGCGATCCGCGAGAGCTCCATCAGCAGCACGCGGACGGTCTGTCCGCGCTCGGGGACCTCGATGCCCGCCAGGGTCTCGAGGGCCAGGGCGTAGCCGATGTTGTTCATCAACGGCTGGACGTAGTCCAACCGGTCGGTGTGGGGGAAGAACTTCGCCCAACCGAGGCTCTCGCAGGTCTTCTCCTTGCCCCGGTGCAGGTAGCCGACCACCGGGTCGACGCGACGCATCGTCTCGCCGTCCAGGTCGATCGCCAGGCGGAGCACACCGTGGGTCGCCGGGTGCTGCGGCCCCATGTTGAGGTGCATCAGCTCACCGTGGAGCGGATCGTCCTGGAGCGATCCGTCCTCCAGCGAGGCCCCCGGTCGGTATTCGAAGGTTTGAGTGCTCATCGGTTCAGTGCGGGACGTGCTGCGTTCAGGTCGGCATTCGGGTGCCCGGGGTCGGGCCGTCCCGGATCTCGGCACAGCGGGGCCTCGGTTGCGATCCCCGTCGCGGCGGGGTCCGGCCGGGCCGCCGGGGGGGAGTTGCCTAGTCTTCCTGGGGGTCCCAGTTCTCCCGTCGCTTCGCGTCCCATTCGCGGTAGAGGCGGTCCGGCTCGATGCCCTGGTGGGGGAAGTCCTTGCGCAGGGGATGGTGCCCGTACCCGTCCGGCATCAGCAGCCGCCGCAGGTCCGGGTGGTCGACGAATTCGATGCCGAACATGTCGAAGCACTCCCGCTCCATGAAGCTGGCGCCGGGGTAGAGCTCCGTGATCGAGTCGATCCGCGCGTCCTCTTCGGCCAGGGGCGTCTTGACCCGCACGCGATCCGCGTGGGTCAGGGAAAGCAGTTGGTGGACGACCTCGAAGCGCGGGGTCCGGGGCAGGTGGTCGACGGCGCTGATCAGGGTGATCGTCTCGAAGGCGGCGTCGTTCCGCAGGCGGCCCAGGACCTCGCGCGCCACGTCGCGCTCGATCGCGAGGGTCGTCATCCCGTCCTTCGTGGCCACGAACGTGAAGTCCACCCCGGACAGGGCGGTCGCGACCCGTTGTGCGGTCGGCGTCAGGGTCTCGGTGCTCATCGCTCGCCCCCTCCGGGTCCTTCGCCCTCCGCTTCGGCGTCGCCGGCAGTCCGGTCGCGCATCGCGCGCACGGCCCGGGGGTCGTGGGGATGCAGGTCGAGGTCGTTGCGCTCGACGCCCTGGTTGGGCTGGTACACCCGTTGCCCGGTCCCGCGGGCGTCGACCACCTTCGGGCCCGCGACGATGTCGCGCAGGGGCTGCTCGCGTTCGATGCGCTTCTGGAGCTTCAGGATCGCGTCGATCACCGCGTCCGGTCGCGGCGGGCAGCCGGGGACGTAGACGTCCACCGGCAGGATCGAGTCGACCCCCTGGACGACCGCGTAGGAGTCGTACATGCCCCCGGACGAGGAGCAGACACCCATCGCGATGACCCACTTGGGCTCGGGCATCTGGTCGTAGATCGTCCGGGCCGCCTCGGCCATCTTCCAGGTCAGGGTGCCCGCGACGATCATCAGGTCGCACTGGCGCGGGCTGAAGCGCGCGGCTTCGGCGCCGAAGCGCGAAATGTCGAACTTGGGGCCGATCATGGCCATCAGCTCGATCCCGCAGCAGGACAGACCCAGGGGCATCGGCCACAGGCTGTTCTTGCGCCCCCAGTTGACCAGGGCGTCGAGGCGGGTCGCGAAGAAGCTCTGCTCCTGGGCCCCGTCCGTGGGCTGCAGCGCGCCGCCCGTCACTTCGCTCAGCGGTCCCACGTCAGACCTCCCTTGCGCCAGACGTAGGCCAGACCCACGCCGAGGACGGCGACGAACACGCAGATCTCGGCGAACACCACCCCGCCGACCCCGGCCGCCGCGAAGCTGCGCGCGGTCACGGCCCAGGGGATCAGGAGCAGCGACTCGACGTCGAACAGGATGAACAGGACCGCGACCAGGTAGAAGTGGATCGAGAGGCGCAGGCGGGCATTGCCGATGGCCCCCAGACCGCACTCGTAGGCGGAGCCCTTTCCGATCGCGCGGCGCTTGCGGCCGAGCAGCTCGGACAGGCCGATGTTGACGACCGCGAACCCGAGAACGAGTCCCAGGAGGATGAGGATCGGAGCGTAGCTCTGGAGCAGGGGCTGCATCGGAGACCGGGCTTGTTCGGAGCGTGCGGGGGTCGGTCGCGTGGCCGGGCGCGTGCTCGGCCACGGGGCCGGAGGAGGGGCCAAGGGGGCGAATCCCGCGGCGCGCTGGGGCCGTCGCGCGCGGACCGAAAGGCGCGCGACAGGCGGGGCGAAGCGCGCACCGGGGCGAGGTCGGTGGGGAGTTCACCGCCCCGGGGGTGCACACGACCGGGAGTCTACAGGGGGTCCCCAGGGCCGCGAAGCAGAGAGGCCCGGTTCCGCCGCGATTTCGGGAGCCCCCGCACGGGGTCCTGGACAGGCCGGCGGCGGCCCCCGCGCCGGGGTCCACAGGCCCGCGCGCGGGCGGATCGCACGCCCCCGGACCGGGGCGTCAGCGGGAGAACTCCGCGGGGCCGGCTCTCCTGGCCCGACAGCCCCTCAGCGCTCGATGCGGACGAATTGGCCCCCGGAGCCGCTGGCGAGGGCCTCCAGGGTTCCATCGCCGAAGGACCCGATCTGCACGCCGTGGATCTTGAGCTGGAGCTCCTCCTCGGTGCGCGCGAGCCAGCCCGGCACCCAGCCGGGGCCCTCGGCCGTGGCCCCGTCGCACAGGACGACGACCGTGTCTGCCTCCAGCCGTTGGGGGTCGACTTCGCCCCGGCGGTTGCCCCCGAGGGCCTCGAACAGACCCCGGCGCAGGGACGTGCCGCCCTTGGGTCGCTTGGTGTCCAGCCAACGCCGCGCTTGCTTGAGGGCGCCGGGGTTGGCCTCCACCAGGCGTCCCGCGCGCCAGGGGTTCGCATCATCGTGGAACAGGGCCACGCCGAAGCGGGTGTCGGGTCCCGCGCCCTCGAGGAACGTGAACAGTTGGTCGACCGCTTCCTCGTAGCGGCTCTTGCCGCCCGTCCCGAAGGCCTCTTCCATGGAGCCGGAGCGGTCCACGACGAACAGGACCCGGTCCGAGGACAGGCGCAGGCCGAAGAACGTGGCGGTGGTCAGGGGCTCTCCCCGCGCCAGGGCCGCCTCCGGGAGCAGGGTCTCCCCGCGCAACACGTCTCCCCACCAGCGGTTCCACAGGGCCGGATCCCGTCCGAGGTTGCGTCCCGACAGGCGGCGGAGCTCGATGACGATTTCCTCCAGGACCCGGCGCGAGCCGTTCTCGCCCTCGCTGCGGCGGCTCCAGACCGCCAGGGCCTCGATCAACAGCGGGGCGGCCCGCTCGGTGTCCAGGGCGGCGATCACGGCCTGGGCCCGGGCGGCGTCGCGCCAGTCCTCCGACACGTACAGCCGGCCGACCAGGCTGCGCAGCCGGTCCAGGGCCTGGGGCCCGAGGCCCTCGCCGGTCTGGGTCAGATGGCGGATCGAGGCGCGCAGGGCCTCGCGCCGCTCGAACAGCTCCAGAAACGCCAGGTGCACCCGGGGGTCGTCCCAGCCGACCAGAGCCTCCTGGGCCGCCTCGGCCACCTCCCCGGTCTCCCCCTGGGCCGCGGCGAGCAGGGCCGGCAGGGCCTCGCCCCGCCGCACGTCCCCCAGGGCCACCGCCGCGATCCGGCGCCGTTCCGGGGGGTGGTCGCGCCGCGCTCCGAGGACCTCTTGGGCCAACAAACGGGTGGTATCTGCCCCTTGGGGTCCCTTTAAACGGGCCCGAAGGGCCGCTCGGGCGCGTTCCGAGGGCGGGGCGCCCACGGCCCGGGGTCCGACCCCCAGGCCCTGTTCGAGGGTGTCGGCCGCCGCGATCAGCTCCAGGAGCGCCAGGTCCGCTGCGGGACCCCGCTCCGGTTCCTTGGACAACAGGGCCGTCAGCGAGGCGAGCACGCCGTCCAGCTCCCGGGCGGCTTCGACGCTGAGGGGGCTGCTCTTGCGCGCCAGGCGTCGGGCCCAGCGTTTCAGGTCATCCACCGCGTCCGGCGCGCCGGCCACGGCACCGGGATCCGCGACGGGTCCGGTGGTCCCGGGCTCCGCGGAGGGCGGGCGGGTCCCGGGGGCCGCCAGGCAGACGAGCAGGGGAGCGAGCAGCAGGGGGGAGACAGGGATCACGGAGCAGATATAGCAGCCCGGGGGGCCCCTACTACGCAGTCCGTCGCCTTCGGCCGCGGGGGGCGCCCCATTCGGTGAATAGGGAATCCTAGCCGAGGCGCGCACCGAAGCGGGCCTCGGTGTTCTGGGGGTCGGCCCTCGGCTACCCTCTCCCGCCCGGTGCGTCCCGTCCGACGCGCCCCTGACGCATCTCCCTGGCCTTCCCCGCGCGGAGGCCCCAGTCGTCGTTCGACCATGCATCGATTCCAACGGGCCCTGTTCCTGTCTCCGCTCTTGTTCGTCGTGTCCTGCTCGGGTTCGAGCGGCAGCGACGAGGATGCCTTCCGGGTCCGCACGGCTCCGGGGTCCCTCGACCCCAGCTTGACGCCGCTGGTCAGCTCGAATTGGCTGGTCTTCGCCCGCAGTGAAGCCCTCGAGGCGGGGGGCACCGACCTGAACGGCGACGGGGACACGGCGGACCAGGTGGCCGCCGCCGTCCGCCTGGGGCGGACCACCTTCGTCGACCTGGGGGTGGCCGCGACCCGCTTCGCCGGTCTCGCGAACGAGATCTTCCTGGTCGCCGACGAGGCCGAGGGCAACACCGACTGGGACCTCGACGGCAGCATGGACGACACGGTGCTCCTGCACTGGGCCAACGACGTCGGGGGGCCGACCTTCGTCGACACCTTGGCCTCGGAGGAGATCGCGGTCGTCGACACCCGCGCGTACTACGCCGCCGAGGTGGGCGTCCTGAACGGGGACGAGAGCAACCTGCGCTTCGTGACCCAGGGGGATCCCCTCGTCCCGGTGCCGGTCATGAACACCGCCGGCGCGGGCCCGATCGAGATCGGCGTGCTGGATGCGGACGAGGGCCTCGTGTTCCTGACTTCGGACGAGACCGAGGAGGGCTTGGACCGCAATGGCGACGCCGACTCGGACGACGTGGCGGTGCTCGCCCTGTTGGACGGGCTCGACCAGAACGCGCGGATCGTCGAGGTGGGACTGGCGCTGCGGGACGAGGACGCGCCTTTCGCCGCGCACTTCGAGGGCGGCTCCGACTGGGTCGTCGGCTTCCTGGTGGACGAGGATCAGCAGGGGGCCCAGAACTTCAACCCGCCGATCGTCGACGGGGAGCTGGTCGTGCCGGACTCCTGCCAGATGACCCCGGACACCGACACGATGGACGAGGTGCTGTTCTGGCTCCGCTTCGAGGACTTCTCGATGGGGGCCGACGTGGCCCACAACACCGGCATCGCCGGGTCCGGCCGCGTCGTGGCGGTGAACGACTACGTGGCGACCCTGTCCCCGGAGCTGGACGCCAACTGCAACTACAACGAGGACGCCGCGTCCGACGACACCGTCGTGCGCTGGATCGAAGCGTCCATCGGCTCCGTTCCGCCCCGGGATCCCACGCAGCTCCACGCGGTGGCGACGGCGATCCCCGGTGGTTCCGAGGGGCTGGCGACCCTCGGGGACCGGCTGGTCAGCGTGGTCTCCGAAGCCGCCGATTCGGACGACCTCGACGGGGGCAAGCCCGCGAACAACAACCTGGTGGCCTGGCTCGACCCCGACGCCGGAGCCACGACGACCTGGACCTTCCAGCACGAGAACTCGAACCCCAACTTCGGCACCGGCCTGAGCGGTGAGCCCTTCGCCGGCGCGTCCTGGCTGGCCGCAGAGGAGGACGAGGGTCGACTCGGCGTCGGCTTCCAGGAGTCCGTGCCGGGCATCAACCTGAACAACTTCTCGCTGAACTGCGACGTCGTCACCAAGGACACCGACACGACCGATTCCCTGCCGGTGTGGATGGACTTCGAGGCCGGGCCGACCCTGGACTTCGACGGGGTCGGGTTCGCGGCCGAACCGGACGACGTGGGCCTCGTCGTGTCCCGGGGTTGGGTGTTCTTCCGCGTGTCCGAGACCGCCGAAGCCATCGACTACAACGAGGACGGAGACACGGCGGACATCGTCGTGCTGCGCAACCCGGTGGCTTCCTGCCTGCCGCGGGTCCTCGCGACGGGACATCCCCAGGAGACCGGGGCGGTGTTCACCGACGACTTCCGCGGGGCGGCCTTCTACTCCTCGGAGTTCTCGGCGGGCGAGGACCTGAACGGGGACGGGGACACGAACGACACGGTCCTGCGCCACTTCACGTTCTAGACCCGAGCTCCGGAGAACCGCGCTCTCACCTGCGGAGCGCGAAGCGAGTCCCGATGGCCAAGACCACCGTCAAGCACCTGTCCTCGATGACCGTGACCGGCACGGTGTACACCCACGTGCGCCTGGTCCCGGTCCCGGACGGAGACACGTCCTCGGTCGTCGCTGCCGGGACCATCGAGTCCGCGGGGGCCGCGCTGATGACGTTGGCCCTCAGCTCCGACGGCGGCCTTCCGTCGATCCCCACCCAGGCTTCGGTGCCGGGCGAGACGACCACGGTCGGTCCCGTCGGGCTGGCATACCTCGGGACCGCCAAGTACGTGATGGCCGGCGTAGTTCAGCAGGATAGCCACGGCAACTCCCTGTACATGTACGGCTACGAGCCGAACACCACGAGCACGGCCTTCACCGAATACCACGGCACCGAGCACCCTCCGGGGTCGGTCGATCTCGTGCAGGTGTCCGATGGGAACGAGCTCTACCCGCATCAATTCGGGGTGATCACGACCAACACGGGGCGGGAGAAGGCGGAGCTGCATCGCTTCTACCTGTCCGACAGCGAGGGGGACTACCGCGCGGTCTCGGTCTCCTACAGCAAGAAGACCGTCGGAGATGACGTGGAGCTGCGCTTCGCCCGCGCCGCCAAGCTGTCCGGCCGGGGCTGCACCTTCGCCGCGATGCACAAGTCGGACAACCTCTTGTGGGTCCGGGGATACAAGGCGGTCTCCTCGTCACCGGGTTGGGAGGGCCGCTTCTACGCGAACGTCACCGACCGGGTGGTCGACGACGGCTTCTCCCTGGTGGGCGCCCCCGGCAGCGCCTGGGGCGACCTGGCGGTGTGCTACAACCGGCTCGACGACACAAAGGACAACCTGAAGACGACCGGGTTCAAGGTGGGGGACAACCCGAAGACCGCCAAGCAGCTCGACACCTTCCAAGAGACCGGCAGCGCCGCCGCCGTCTGCAACGCCGGGCACGTGGCCAACAAGAAGTTCGCGGTCGCCCGGCTGAACACCGCGGGGGATCAGCTGACCGTCTATTTGATCCGCGCGAAGAACGAGGACAAGCTCGCCTCGCACAAGATCGACCTGGACACCGCGGGGACCGACGTGCAGTTCGTCGGGGTCGACCAGACCGACTTCCTGGTCTCCTGTGTGCTGGGGACCGACGGCAGCCTGCGCTTCGACAGCTGGTCGACCTCGGACTCCGACTGAGCTCCCCGTCGCCCGTCCCTCAGGCGGTCTGGGGCGGGCGCCCGGCGGCTCCTTCGAAGGCCTCGATCGCCGCGCGGAACGCGGGCTCCATGCGGCGTCCCCGCCGCTTCTCGGGGTCCCAGGCCACCAGCAGGGCCTCCCCCTCGCACCACACCGTCCCCGACTGCACGTCCCGGACGCGGTAGGACTGGCGGAACGAGCGGTTGCCGACGAAGGTGGTCGACAGGGCGATGCCGACGTCGACGCCCCCCCGGCCGGGGGCCAGGAAGCGGACGTTGGTCTGGGCCAACACGAAGGGGAAGCGATTGTCGGCCAGCTGCCCGATCCGCGTGAAGTACGCGTGCCGCGCCTCCTCGAACAGGGTCAAGTAGACCGCGTTGTTCAACACCGACTGGTTGTCCTCGTCGGACCAGCGCGTGTGCAGGACGGTGTGGAACGCCAGGTCGGCGTCGTCGGGGACATGGGGCTCTTCCATGGGGGCGACTCGACTCGTCGGAGGCTCAGGCCGGAGGACCGTCCGCGGCGGGGTCGCGCCCCGGTGGGGGGACGCCGTTCGCGCGGCCGCGGGAGGCTACGAAATTCCAGGCCAGGCCGCCCAGTAGCACGAGCCCGCAGGAGACCCAGAGCATCAGGTTCAGGTCCCCGGTGGAATCGAACACCGCCGCGGCGATCAGGCTCCCGCAGGCGAAAGACAGGGTCATGCCGAGGAATTCGAGGGCGAAGACCCGACCGCGGTAGGAATCCTCGACACTGCGCTGCCAGTACGTCGTCGACGCGACCCACAGGACGCTGCCCCCCGCGTGGGCCAAGACCACGAAGGCCAGGGCCAGGGCGAGGCTGTCGGCGAAGGGCACGAGGCCGTAGCCCAGGGCCCCCAGCAGGAAGCCGCTGCGGATCTGCCGCCGCAGGCTGGCGTTCTCGCTGCCGGTGACGCGCCGGGCGATGATCGGCCCGAGCCCGGTCCCGACTCCCCGGGCCGCATAGAAGAACCCGACGATCAAGCCCACGGCCTCCGGCGCGGGCTCCCCGTCGGAGCCCCGCGGGGCGAACCGCTCGCGCGACAAGAGCGACAGGGCCACGAGGAACCCGCCGGCGCCGCCCCACAGGGTCTTCGCCAGGAGGACCGCACCGGCCCCGCGCGCGCGGGCGTGGGCGAGGCCACGGCGCAGGTCGGTGAAGAAGAGGACGTCCCGGAAGCGGAAGCGCTCGGGCTGCCGCGCGACCGCCGGGAGCTTCAGGCCCGCGAGCAACGTGGCGCTCAGCACGTAGGTGCCCGCGTCCAGCAGGATCGCCCCGCGGGTCCCGAGGAAGTGCACGATCGTGCCCCCCAACACCGCCCCGAGGGACAGGGTGAAGCTCCAGGTCGCCGACGTGAGAGCGTAGGCGTCGTGCAACTCGCCGACCCGGATCGTGCTGGGGATGGCCGCGGACTGGGCCGCGGCGAAGAACGTCCCGAACCCGACCTGGGCCACGATCAACGCGTACAGGAGCGGCAGGTCGGAGGCCTCGTCCACCAACAGGATCGCCAGCACCACGAGGATCCGGACGCAGTCCGCCCCGACCAGCAGCAGCTTGCGCGGCAGACGGTCCGCGGCCGGACCGGCCAGGGGGTACAGCAGGGCATGGGGCAGCAAGCGCGTCGCCAGCTCCACCGCGTACAGCGCGCCCACGCCGAGGGCGGCCTCCCGGGACTCGAGGGCCGACAGCAAGCCCAGGATCGCCGTCCGGGACAACCAATCGCCGGTCTGACTGATGAGCTGCGCGATCCAGAGGCGTCGAAAGAGGGGGTTTCGACGCAGCAGGTCGAGCAGGGGGCGGGTAGAGCTCACCGGGTCGCGCGCTACCAGTGCGGCTCGGCGCTCGCGTCGAGGGGCGGCGGGGTCTCCATCCCGACGAGGAAGCCCGCGGCGTCCTGCTCGGAGACCTCACGGCGCTTCTTCGTGCCGGCGATGCTGCGCAGGACCCGCTTGCGCCGCCGCCAGGCCTCGGCCTGGGCCTGCTTGCCGTTCGTGTCCACGTGGGCGAGCTGCTCGACGCCCCCGGGGCTGAGGGCCAGGCGGATGCGCGACACCGCCGCGCGCCGGAAGCGCTCCAGGAACGGTTCCTCCAGGGGGGCGAAGGACACGTCGTGCAGCTTGTCGACCCCGCGCCGCCAGCGGTCGCGCTCCGCGACCAGCAGCACGTGGTTGAACAGCAGCTTGTTGGTCTTCATCGACAGGGCCTTCTTGGGCACCGTAGCGTTCACCAGCTCGTCCAGGCGCTCCAGGTGCTTGTCCCGCTTCAGGTCCGCGACGAGCTTCCAGCGGGACTCGGGGACGAAGCGGTCCGCGCGCATCTCCCAGTACAGGTGCCCGAGGCCCTTGGAGCGGGCGTACCGGGCCAGGTGGTAGGGGACGTAGTGGTTGTGCGCGATCGTGTCCGCCGCCAGGTGCGCCAGGTAGCCCAGGCAGAAGGCCTCCTCGGCCGGCGTCTCCGCGTGGCCCTGCATGTCCGCGACGATCGTCCAGCGGTGGCAGTGGTTGTAGTGCCCGCCGTAGCCCTTGAAGTTGATGATGTCCGCCGCGAGGTTGCCATAGAACCACGCGTCCCGCTCGCGGCGCAACAGCTCGGCCACCGGGGCGGGCAGCGCCCGCCGCCGCCCGCGGTACACGCGCGCCGCGAACTCCAGGTGGTTGCCCGGACCCCAGGCGGAGATCGCGAGCACGAGCGACGCGGCGAACAGGAGGAGGAGGGCGGCGGTGGACAAGGGAGGGGGCCGTCGTGACGCGGGGGCGGGACGTGCACTCAGGGTAGCCCGGCGGATGCGGGGGGGAAGCCGTTCCTGGGCGGAAGCCCGCTCGGCGGGTCGCGACCCCCCTGCACCGGGATCTTCGACACCGTAGGATCCGCCCCGGAGATCCGATGACGACAGACGACCGACAGGGGACCGACGGGCCGGTGCAGGGGACGAACCTGTCCGTGCTGCACGTGGACGCCGAGCGGGGCTTCTCCGGGGGCGAGGTGCAGGTGTTCCTGCTGTTGGAGGGCCTGCGCGCCGGGGGTCATCGCGTCACCCTGGCCTGTCCCCCCGGTTCCCGCGCCCAGGCGGTCGCCGGAGACCGGGGCATCCGCGTCGAGCCGGTGCCGTTGCGGAACGACGTCGACGTCCCGAGCGTGCGGGCACTGACCCGCTTGCTGCGGACCGGCGAGCATGACCTCGTGCACCTCCACACGGGCCGCGCGACTTGGTTGGGCGGACTCGCGGCCGCCCGCAGCGGGGTTCCGGCGATCACCACGCGCCGCATGGACCGGCGGGTGAAGCGCGGGCCGCGGACGGCTTGGATCTACCGCCGCCTGACGCGGCGCGTCGCCGCGATCTCGCCGTCGGTGGTCGAGGCCCTGCGCGCGGGAGGGGTGCCGCCGGAGCGCATCCGCCTGATCCCGAGCAGCGTCGACCCCCAGCGCGTGACGGGGGCACCCGAGGGAGCCCGGGAAGAGCTCCGGGCCGAATGGCTCGGGTCCGCCGCGCCGAACGCGGTGTGCGTGCTGGTGTTGGCCGCCCTGGTGCCGCGCAAGGGGATCGACGTGCTGCTCCGGGCCCTGGCCCGGCTCGAAGAGCCTCGGCGTCCGCACCTGCTGGTCGCCGGGGACGGACCCGCCCGGCCCGACCTCGAGGCCTTGACGGGCGCGTTGGCCCTCGACGGGCACGTGCGCTTCCTCGGGCGCCGGGAAGACGTGCCCGCCCTGTTGGCGGCCGCGGACCTGTTGGCCCTGCCCTCACACCGGGAGGGCCTGGGGGTCGCGGCGCTGGAGGGCATGGCCGCGGGCCTGCCGGTGCTGGCCAGCCGCGTCGGCGGCCTGGCCGAGGCCGTGCAGCACGACCGGACCGGTCTGCTCGTGCCGCCGGGGGATCCGTCGGCGTGGGCGGAGGCGTTGGCGCGCCTGGCCTCCGACGGACCCCTGCGCGCGCGCCTGGGGGCCGCGGGCCCGGGCCGCGTCGCCGAGGGGTTCTTGCCCGAGCAGATGACCGCGGCCTATGTCCGGCTCTACCGCGAGGTCTTGGGCGAGCCCCGCTGAGGCCGGCGGGTGCGATGGAGGTGGGCCTGGCCAGAGGTTAGGATGAATCGGCGCGGGAGTGATCGCGCCCGTCCGACCCGGGGACCAGCCCCCCGGGCACCCACCCAGTGATCCGGCTCCTCACGACTGCGGTCTGCCCAGCGTTCCGGACCCGCTCCGCGTCGACCGGGTCGGAACCCGTGGTCCGTGCGATGCCCCGCAAGGGGCGCGCCCCGTGGCGGACAAGCCTGGCCCTGTTGGTCCCCTTGTTGGGGGGGTGTGGCGACGGAACGACCTTCGAGACCGGCGCCGACGACTGGATCCTGTACCGCAACCTGGCCCAGGCCAAGATCATCGAGGTCGCCACGCCCTCGGAGGACTTCAGCGACCAGCTCGAAGCCCGCTGGCTCAGCATCGCCCCGGTGGCCGCCGAGCGCACCAGCTTCCGGGTGTTGGGGGGCAACGCGGGGGCCGGGGAAGCGCGCATCCTGGTGGGCACTCCGGAGGACGGGGTGCCGACCCAACTCGCGCGCCGGGTCGGCGCCGAGATCGTCGAGGGTCAGGGCTTCCGCCTGTTCGGGCGCGACTTCTTCGACCCCGGGGATGCCTTCCGCGCGGTGATGGAGGATCCCCGCCGCCCCGGCATGCCCCTGACGCTTTGGTTCGGCAATGACCTGACCCAGCTCCTGACCTACCTGGACGACCTACGCCCCCGGTGGCGTTCGCACCTGGACGTGTTCGATCGCGGGGACCTGGCCTTCTCCTGCCCCCTGACCCGCGACGCGATCCCCGACATGGAACGCGGGGTCGACTACCTGGCCCGGCGGGAGGCGGCGGCGGAACACGCCGACGCGGCCGAGATGGGGGGCGTCCGCGTATGGGCCAACGAGACCCCGGGGGCCACGCGTTTGACCGGCTACGTCCAGGCGATGGTCGCGGCGCGGGCCAAGGCGATGGCCGCCCTCGACGTACGCGTGGGGCCGCGCAACCCCGGACCCCTGGTGGAGGTGTATCTCTCCAGCCGCCCCGAGGAGCTGAGCGCGATCAGCGGCGATCCGGCGCTGTCGAAGATCAACCGGATCCGCAAGAGCGTGGACGCGCTGCTCGGCCAGGGGCTCCCCGACGACCACGGCTCCGCGGTGGCCCAGGCCGCCGCCCTGGCGGTGGCGGGCGAGCCGGCCCATCCCTGGATGTTGGCCGGGCTGGGCGTGGCCGCGTCCGAGTCCTGGTGGAACCACCCCCTGGACGAGCTGGTCGGTCAGATCGTCGCTTCGGGGACCGCGCCATCCCTCGAACAACTCGTCGATCCCTCGTCGGACACGGTGCTCTCGCCCCACGTCCTGGGGCCCCTGCGCGGACACCTGATCCGCTTCCTGATCGAGGACATCCAGGCCCGGGGCCTGCGTTCCCTGTGGCGGGGTGTCCGCCAGTGGAAGGTGGACGGACGCCTGCGGACCCTGTGGCGCGAGTCCTTGCAACGCGTCGTCAGCTCCTCGGCGCGGGCGCGGCGGGCGCGCTCCGCGGAGCGCAAGCAGCGGGCCAAGCGCGACGTGCTGGGCGGCTTCCTGGGCGGCATCGCGTTGACCGACCGGAGCCTGGGGGGCGACTCGGACTACCTCAGCGAACTGGCGATCGAACGCCTGGAGGAGGCGGCCGCCCTCGGGGCGAAGTCCTTCTCGGTCCACGTGCGCGTGCCCCTGTTCGCCGGTCCCCTGAAGGCGGACGACGTGCGCCCCGGCATCGCCTCGGCCTCGGCTTCGGACCTGGCCCTGGTCAACGTCCTCTCCCGGGGGCGTTCCCTCGGCCTGTCGCCGGTGCTGGTGATCGAGCCCCTGGCGGCGGACAGCGGTCCCCGGGCGGACCAGGCGGCCCTCGTGGAGGTGCAGCACTGGGAGGCCTTCTTCCGGGAGTTCTTGCCCGTGGTGCAGCACTACGGCCTCCTGGCGGAGTTGGCCTCGGCGGACGTGCTGTGCATCGGGCGCGAGCTCAGCATCGGCATGAACACCGCCACCGCGGAGGAAGAGCCGACCGAAGAGACCGAGTTGCGCCAGGCCCTCCGGGCCGTGCGGGCCCAGGGCTGGATCGCGACGGCCCGGGTCGCCCGGAGCGTGTTCCAGGGCGTGCTCGTCACGAGCGCGCGCACCCCGGCCCAGGCGGAGCTGATGGGGCAGTGGGGCCAGTTCGACGCCCTGGGCATCGAGCTCTGGCCCAGTTTCGAGGACCGGGACGCGGTCTCGCCGTCGGTCGAGAGCGCCCGGCGGACCTACGAGCACATCCTGCGGCGCTACAACCGCCTGGCCCGCGAGCTGGACAAGCCGTTGTTCGTGCTCCAGGCCGGCTTCCCGGCCCGGGCGGGCTCCTGGTCCGGCCCCTGGCGACCCCGGGGAGAGCCGGACGAGGCGGCCCAGGTGGACGCGTACACGGCTCTGTCCACGGCCATCGAGGGGGCCCTGGTCGACTCGATGCCCCTGGTCGGACTCCACGTGTGGACCTGGCCGGTGGCCGAGGGCGACGCCCGCGGGTTCGCCCCGGCGAGCGACGCGGCCCGGGAGGTACTCGGTGGCCTCTTCACCCTCGAGCGCTGAGGACCTGACCCCCGGGGAACAGGACGCTCCGGAGGCGGGCCCCCTGCACGAACCGGTCGCGAGCCTGTCCGGCGTCGGCCCGGCCCGGGAGGCGCTGCTCGCACGCTTGGGGGTCGAGACCGTCGAGGACCTGTTGCTGCTGACGCCCCGGCGCGTCCAGCGCTTCGTGCCCTGTCCGGACGTCGCGCGCCTGCCGGAGTTGCTCGGGCGGCGCGTCTGCGTGCGCGGCCGGCTCGGTCCGCCCGGCCACCTGCGCCGGGGGGGCCGGCGCTCCCTGACGAAAGCCCGGCTGCGGACCGCCGCGGGGGCCGTCGATGCCCTGTGGTTCAACCAGCCCTGGGCCCGGGCGAAGATCAACGAAGTCTCCGGAGCCGGGGAAGAGGTCGACCTGTTGGGGTCGGTCGTGCGCACCAAGGCCGGCGTGGCCCTCGCCAGCCCGCGCATCCGCAGCGTGCCCGCCGGGGCCCCCCTCGTGGAGGAGTGCGAACCGGTGTATCCGAGCACGGCGGGCCTCGGCCAGGACTTCCTGCGTCGCCTGATCCGGGGGGTCCTCACGGAGGCCGGTCCGGAGCTCGTGGATCCCCTGCCCCTGGCGGAGTTGCAGCGCCTGTCCCTCCCCGGCCTGGGGGCTGCGCTGCGGGAACTGCACCTGCCGACGGATCCGGTCCGGGGGGAAGCCGCCCGCCGGCGCTTGGCCTTCGAGCAGGCCCTGTGCTTGCAGGCGCGCCTGTTGGGGGGGCGGCCGAAGCGGAGCGCGGTGAGCGCGTCGGAGGACCCGGTGCAGGACGCCGCGCCGCTGATCCGCTTGGAGGCCGAACGACGCCGGGCCCTCGTGGAGAGTCTGCCGTTCGCACCCACCGGCGCGCAGCGGCGTGCGATCGGCGAGGTGCTGGACGACCTCGCGGGCGGGGCTCCGATGCGGCGCCTGTTGCAGGGGGACGTGGGATCGGGCAAGACCCTCGTGGCCGCCGCGGCCGCCCTGTCCGTCGCGGAGGCCGGGATGCAGTCCGCCCTGCTCGCGCCGACCGCGCTGTTGGCCGAGCAGCACGCGGCCAAGCTCGCCCCGTTGTTCGAGCGCGCGGGACGGCGGGTCGAGCTGCTCACCGCGGGCCGAAAGGGGGCCGAGCGCCGCGCGGCCGAAGCGGCGGTCCGCAGCGGGGAGGCGCAGCTCGTGGTCGGGACCCACGCGTTGATGTCGGAGCGGGTGGCCTTCGACGCGTTGGCTCTGGCGATCATCGACGAGCAGCAGCGCTTCGGCGTGGCGGCGAAGCGCGAGCTGCTGGACAAGGGGCGCGCGGTCCACGCGCTGCTCGTGACCGCGACGCCCATCCCGCGCACCCTGGCCCTGGCCCTGTACGGCGAGTTGGACGTCAGCGTCCTCGACGAGCTGCCCCCGGGTCGTCGCGGGGTCTCGACGCGGGTCCTCGAGCCCGCCCAACGGGGCCAAGCCCTCGCCCTCGTCCGCCAGCGCCTGGAGGCGGGGGAGCGGGTGTTCTGGGTTTGCCCGCGCATCGGGGCCGAAGACGCCGAAGCCTCCGCGGGCGGGGGCCCGGACGAGGACGTGGCCTCCGCCGAACAGGCCTATCGCGGTTTGTCCGAGGGCAGCCTCGGGAGCCACGGGGTCGTGCTCGTGCACGGCGCCCTGTCCCCCGAGGAGCGCACCGCGCGCCTCGACGCCTTCCGCCGCGGGGACGTGCGCCTGTTGGTGGGCACCAGCGTGGTCGAGGTGGGCCTGGACGTGCCGGAGGCGACGGCCCTGGTCGTCGAGAGCGCCGAGCGCATGGGCCTGTCCCAACTGCATCAACTGCGCGGGCGGGTCGGCCGGGGCACCTTGCCGGGCTACTGCGTGGTCCTGGTGGCGAAGGGCTCCGGCAAGCGCCTGGAGATCCTCGAGGAGACCGACGACGGTTTTCGTATCGCGGAAGAGGACCTGCGCCGCCGCGGCGCCGGCGACCTCGTTGGCGTCGCCCAGGCCGGGGGCGGCGAGGACTGGGACGCGGAGTGGGACGGTGACCTCGACCTGTTGCTGGAGGCGCGCAAGCTCCTCGCCGCGGACCCCGCGCTGCTCGCGGTCTACGCCCGGCGGCGCGGCCGTGTGGACGAGGTCGCCCTGGTCTGATCCTGCGGTCTCCGCGACCCGGATCAGTCGCGCTGTTCGAGCAGGGTCGGGTGGATCAGCACGTGGTTGCGGTCCGCGGCCTGGGCGCGGCGCAACAGCTTCTCGGCGGCCCGCAGCAGCAACTTTCCGTCGGCCGTGCGGTGCACGTGCCCGAGGCAGGCCCCCGCCAGGGTGGCGGTGGTGGTCAGGGCGTGTCCGCCGACGTCGATGGAGTTGCCGGCGATCCCGCGGCGCAGGCGCTCGCCGAGGGCCCGGAGGCCGTAGGGCGTGCCCTCGGCCATCACGACCGCGAAGCGCGACTCCGAGAAGCGAGCCGGGAGGTCCCCCTTGCGCACGAGGGAAAACAGCGCCTGGCCGGTCGTCTGCAACATGCGCTCCAGGGCGTCCTCGCCGTGGGCGTCGAAGGTGCTCGTGGGGTCGTCCAATTCCACGAATAAGACCCCCAGGGGCCGGCGCAGGGTGCCGTCCACCCGGGCCTGGAGCTCGAGCTCGAGGAAGCGTTCGAAGGCCTCTCGATTGGGCACGTCGGTGACCGCGTCCCGCAGGGACAGGTCCTCGATGAGCGTGCGGCGGTGCTCGAGGTCGACGCTCTGGCGGGTGTCGGTCGGAGACCGCGTCGGGCCCACGCTGATCTCGACGAGCTGTTGGCGGGCGTCCTCGAGGATCTTCGCGTGGCTGTCGCCGCAGGGGAGCTCCAGGTTGAGGAGCTCGGAGGCCTCGGCGATGCCGACCTCCAGGGACGTGATGTACGTGTACACCGTGTCCGGGGGCAGCTCGAACCAGGCCTGGGCGCGGTCTTCGATCGTCGAGAGCACGCAGCCCTTGTCCTCGCGCGTCAGCAGCTCGACGGTCAGGCCGGCGATGTTCATCACGCGCACGACGTTCAGGACCTCGCGGTCCGTCGAGTCCTTCAGGCGCGAGAGGTCGTGCATCGCGCCGACGGATGCGGTCACCGCCTCGGGGAGCGACCAGGTCTCGAGCAGAGCGGCCCCGACGTCGGAGTGGTCGAAGCCCAGGAGCTGCTGCTCGATGTCGGCCGAGGGCCAGGCGCCGCCGGTGACGTCCAGGACCTCGCCGAACTCCTCGGGCATGCTCTTGGCCAGCACGACCTGCCCGATCTGAGAGAGGAGGCCGCACAGGAAGGCCTCGTCTTCGCCCATCAGGCCGGCGATCCCCGCCATCCGGCGGCCCGCGACCGCGCAGACCAGGGACCGGCGCCAGAACTCGCGGTAGTCGAAGCCGCGCGCGCTCCCGCTGCGGGGCAGGGCCTCCGCCAGGGAGAAGGACAGGGACATCAGCTGCACGGTTTTCATGCCCAACACCAGGCATGCGCGCTGGATCGTCGTGACCTCCTGCCCCAGGTTGTACAGCGAGGAGTTCGCGAAGCGCAGCAGGCGGGCCGACAGGGCCGGGTCGTGGGCCAGGACCTCGGCCAGATCGTCGAGGGTCGTCTCCTCTTGCTTGCAGAGGCTGAGGACTCGGACCGCCACGCCGGGCAGCGTCGGCAGGTGCTCCGCACGCTGCAGGACGTCCGGCAGGGCCTTGGGGTCGATCAGGTGGCTCATGGAGAGGTGGGGTCCGGGAACAGCGGTCGCCGGTGAGGAGCGCGGCCCGGTTCAGCGGCCGGGGAACTGGACCTTCGGGTACGTCTCGCAGCGGTTGCGTCCGTTCTCCTTGGCCTTGTAGAGGTAGTGATCGGCGAGCTTCACGAGGGCGCGACCGTCCGCTTCCGCATTCACCTGGGCGACACAGGCCGCTCCGAAGCTCGCGGTGACCGCCAGGGCCTTGCCCTCGAACTCGACCACTTCGTCGGCGATCGCGGCGCGCAGTCGCTCCGCGAGGGTCTTCAGGCCGAAGGGGGTCGTCTGGGGCGCGATGATGGCGAACTCCTCGCCGCCGTAGCGGGTCGCGATGTCGCCCCGGCGGGTCATGTCCTGGAGCACCCGGCCGACCATCCGCAGGACCTCGTCCCCGGCCTGGTGTCCGTGGTCGTCGTTGAAGCGTTTGAAGTGGTCGACGTCGATCAACACCAGGCCCAGGGCCCGGGGGGTCGGCCCGGCCAGCCGCCGGTTCACCTGCTCGTCGAGGAAGTCGTCGAAGGCCTTGCGGTTCGCGAGGCCGGTCAGGGAGTCGGTGGTCGCCTGGGACTGGAGCTCCTTCTTCTCGACCTCCAGCTCCTCGGTGCGCCGCTGGGCCTGCTGCAGGTCCATCGCCGCCCCGAGGGAGACCTGCACCATCTGGAGCCGCGCGTCGTTGAGCAGCGCCTCGTGGGAGCGGCCCTCCGGCAGGTGGAGCTCCAAAAGGCTGGCGGTCTCGTCGATCCCGGCCTCCAGTCCGAGCAGGAGGGCATCCACCTCCTCGGGGGTCGTGCCGAGCTCCGCGTTGGCGGCGGCGTGCAGGTCGGCGAGGGCGGTGCCCCGCTCCTCTCCGCAGAGGACCTCCTCGGTCAGTTGGCTGAGGTGCGCGAGGCGCACCCGCTGGCGCAGCTCGTCCGACGCCTCCTCGGGGACGTCGTGGGGGCGCGCGCTGTATCCGACGGGGACGTAGATCGCTTCGGGCAGACCCCAGTCCTTGAGCAACGTCGCGGCCACGTCGATGCTGCTGAACCCCAGGGCCGCTTCTTCGGCGGCGATGCTCGGCCAGCCCCCGTGCTCGCCGGCGACCGCGGCGTACTCCTCGGTCATGCAGGTCGTCAGCACGAGCCGCCCCAGGTGCCCGAGCAGGCCGACCAGGAACACCTCGTCGACTTCCTTGACGCCGGCGGACGCGGCCAGGGCGCGGCCGGCGACGGCAGAGGTCAGGCTGCGGCGCCAATACGCACCGAAATCGAAGCCGTCCCGGCGACCCCCCGAGGGCAGGCTGGTGACCAGCGAGAACGACAGGGACAGCAACTTGACGGTCTTCATCCCCAGGATCATCGTCGCGCGTTGCAGTGTCGCGATCTCCTGCCCGGGGCTGAACAGGCTCGAGTTCGACAGCTTCAGCAGCTTGGCCGCCAGGGCCGGATCCCGTCCGATCGTGTCCGCCAGGTCCTGGATCGTCGAATCCTCGGACTGGGTCAGGCGCAGGACGTCAAGGGCGACGGTCGGGAGGCTGGGGAGCGAGTCCGCCTGGCGAAGGACGGGCGGGAGCTCCGCTTGGATGAGGACATCTGCCATCGGGATCGAACTTTCCGGGGGGGTATTAACGGAAGCGAGCCCTGGTCCCATCGTCCGCCGCGGAGGGCTGCTTGAGGCAGCTAGGCCGAATTCCGTACCGGCCCCCGCGGGGGGCCTCGGGGGGCCTCGGGGGGCATGCGGGGGCCCTCGCGAGCGGAATCGGGGGGGTCGCCTCCGGGGTGGAGGGCTCCCGTCCACGGAATCTCCGCCCGGAGGGGGGGATCGCGTATCCTCGGGCGCCGAGCGGGGTAGCGCCGTCCATAGAGCCTCACCTGAGCACGCCGTTCCCGCCGCATCGCACCAACCCCGCCTGGTCCATGTTCCAACGCGTCGCCACCACGCTGCTGCTCTTGCCCGCGCTGTCCCTGACCCTGTCCGCCGCTCCGCGCGGCCCCCAGGGGGAGGAGAAAGGGGCCCCCCCGCAGGAGGAGAAGCCGGCCCAGGAGGGCGAGCGCAAGCAGGAGCAACCCCGGCGCGGCCTCGATCTGCCCCGCCGGAACGGGGGGGATCTCGCTCCGGGGTCCCCGGGACGGCGGCCGCGGTTGCAGGTGCCCGGACGCCGGCGCTCGACCCCCGAGGCCACCGGGGGGACCGCCCAGGGGGGCAGCCCCGCGTCCGAGGGCGCGCGCCCGCCCCTTGCTCCGACTTCCGACAGCGCCGCCGACTTCGTGTTCGAAGAGCTCGCCCGCGCGCGGGATCCCGAGGCGAGCCTGACCCGGCGGGCCGTCGAGAGCCTGCTCGCGATGGGAGAGGAGGGGCTGGCCGCCGCCCGGGGCCGGCTCGCCTCGGAGGAGCCCTCGGTCCTGTTGGCCGCCGGGCGCACCCTGCTGCGGGCCGGCACCCCCGAGGACCGCGGCCTGGTGGTGGCGCGGATGCGCGCCAAGTTGCCCTCGTCGATCGCCCAGCCCCTGCTGCGCGAGCTGCTCGAGCGCGACCCGGTGTTGGCCACCCCCGAGCTCCTGATCGAGCTGCTCGATCACCCCACCGGCTCGATGCGGACCTCCGCGGAGCGCGAGCTGGCGCCCCGGGTCGCGCCGACGATGTTGACCGGACTCGCGCGGATGCTCGAGGTGCGCCGCGCGGACACGCGCCTGCGGGCCCTGAACCTCCTGGGGGGCATCGATGACGCGGGGGCCATGCACCTGATCGCTGGCCGCCTGGGGGACGGTTCGGCCAAGGTCGCCTCGCGCGCCGCGGAGTTGTTGGCGGCGACCCCCGGGGACGAGGTCGTGGAGCTCCTGCGGACCCACGCCTTCGCCGGGGACCTGGCCCGGGATGCGGGCCGCGCCGGGGCCTACGCCCTGCTCGCCCTCGTGCACCGCGAGGAGCGCAACCGCGAACGGTTGCTGACCGACGAAGACGTGCCGCGACTGCTCGAGGGCCTGGCCGGCCGCGAGGCCTTGACCTCGGTCGCCGCCGGGGTCGCGCTGGCGGGGATCGGCTTCCGCAGCCCGCGCTCCGCGGAGTACACCTGGCTCGACCTCGAGGTTCCCCACGCCCTCGTGCGCTGGGGCAGCGGGGCCGAGTTCCACTCCGACTTCAGCTCGGTCCACGAGATCGCGCTGCGGCGGGTCGGCCTGCTGTCCGGGGAGCCCTACGGCCTCGATGGCCCCGCCTGGCGGCGGTGGTGGACCGAACAGGCCGGGCGGTTCCAGGCCCGGCGCGCGGTTGTGCCCGTGTCCACCCTGGACGCGCCGGCCCTGGCTCTGGTCCTGCGCGAGGGATACCGCGCCGAGGATGCCCTGGCGATCCTCGGCCCCGCCGCCCAGGACAGCAGCTCCGCCGGGGTCGGCCGCGTGATCTACGTCGACGTCGAGCGCACCGAAGCCCTGTTCGACCTGCTGGATCGCGAAGGGGTCTTCGGCGCCGAGCGCCTCCCGGCGACCGGCAACGTGCAGCTCGGCAGCCGGACCCTGGACGTGCGGATCGGAGAGCGCGGCAAGCTGCTCGATCAGCCCCAACCCGAGGAGATCGCCTGGTTCGAGCGCATCGCTTCCACGTTGGAGGCCCTCGAACACGAGAACCGCTGGCAGCGTTGGTTCGACCCGCTGACCTACTCGAACCAGCGCGGGTTTTGGGAGGCCGAGCGCGAGCGCTTCGCCGGCCCGCCGGACGCGCCCGAACGCCTCCGGGCGGAGGTCGAGCTCCTGCTGGACCGGGTGGCGGCCTACGGGGCGACCACCCTCGAGGACGACCGCGAGGACGAGGTCTTCGCGGCCCTCGAAGAGCGCTATGCGCGCCCCGGCATCGCCCAGGCCGCGGACTTCACGCGGGTGTCCGCGTTGCTCGCCCAGGAGGTCTATCACGGGCGGCGCGCACAGCTCCTGTTGGGCCTGGCCCTCGCCGCCGGCCGCATCCACGCCGCGAGCGACGCCACGGCCCCCCCGGTCGGGTCCGTGCCGGCGCCCCTCGACCACAACCTCGCGGAGGACCTCCTCGACATCCTGGTGAATCACGAGGGGTCCGAGGTCGTGGCCGCCCTGGGGCGCGTGGTCGACGAGGGGGGGCTCGAGCTGGCGCGGAGCGCGGCGTCCAACCCCGATCCGCGCCTGCGCGCGATCGCGACCGCGGCCCTCGCCGCGTCGGAGGAGCCCGACGACCGGGCGATCCTGTCGGTGCTGTTGGACGATCCCGAACAGGACGTCGAGGCCGCGGCCTGCCGCGCGATCGCGGATCAAGGCCTCCAGGAGTTCGCCCCCGCGGTCCTCGCCCGGGCCCGGGTCGCTCCGACCCCCGTCCGCGCCGCCGCGGTCGGAGCCCTGGCAGCCCTGGGGCACCCCGAGGCCTTCGAGCTCCTGCGGATCGCCCTCTACGAACCGGAGCTCGAGCTCCAGCTCGCGGCGGTCGAAGGGCTGTCGGCCCTGCGGGACCCGGCCTGCTCCCCGGTGCTGGCGCGACTGATGACGCGCGGTTCGAGCTCCCCGCTGTTCGCCGCCGCTCGCGCGGGGTTGATCGCCCTCGGTCCGGCCGCGATCGACGACCTCCTGGTGCTCGCGAACTCCGGAGCGGTGGACGTGCGGCGGGACGCCGCGTTGATCCTGGCGGAGCTCGGGGAGCCCGAGGCCTTCCCGCTCCTGTTGACGACCTTGACCGTCGACCCCGACGACTCGCGCGTCGCGGAGGAGCTCGCGATCCTGTCCTGCGTGGACTTCCGGACGACCGAGGACCCGGCGGCTTCCTGGTGGGGCTGGTGGGACCTGGTGGTCCACGACGAGTCCCGCGCCTGGATCGCGGCGGCGGCCGAGATCGCCGGTCGGCCCGCTCCGGCGGTCCAGGCCCTGGTGGGGACGCCCACCCCGGAGGGGACGCGCTTCCTGGTGGGCCTGCTCGCGGATGAACGACCCCACGTCGTGGAACGGGTGCGGCGGGAACTGAGCCTCCTCCTCGGCCGCCCCCTGGTCCTC
>CAAKHF010024914.1:474183-508989 GCA_901007745.1 Hippocampus kuda
GGAGGACGAGGCGAGCGGCGCCCAACAGCGGGCACGTATCGAGGCGGAGTTGCTCTCCCGCTAGGGCCGGATCCACCGGCCCGGCGCCCGCCCCAGGAGTGGGGCGGAGCGCTCGCGTTCGGCCCCCGCATCCGGTTCAATCGGAGGCGTGGCTCGACTTCTCTCCTTCCTGCGCGCGCTCGCAACGCTGGTGCTCGGATGGGGGCGCGCCTGCGCGTCCTGGTGCTCCAGCGCCGGGCCCGCGCGGTTGGCCGCGCTGTTGCCGGCCGCGCTCCTCCTGGCCTGGTTGGGTTGGATCCTGGTCGATCGCACCGGTGTGCGCGCGGGGCTCGAGGAGGCCGCCCGGGACCTCGTGGCCGAGCATCGGGTCCGCGAGTTCCGCGAGGAGCTGCTGTTCGCCGGAGAGGAAGCCGGTGTCGATCCCTATCTGTTGGCCGGCATCCTGTGGGCCGAATCGAGCGGACGGGTCGACGCCGTCTCATCGGCCGGAGCCCTGGGCCTGTTCCAGCTCCGGCCGATCACGTTCGAATGGCGGGCCGAGGTGATGGGGCTGCCGATTCCGACCGCCGAGCAGATCCTGTCGGACCCCCTGTTGAACGCGCGCATCGGGGCGGACAACGTCGCCTGGTTGCTCGACACCTACGACGGCGAGATCGAGCGTGCCCTCCTGGCCTACAACGCCGGTTATGGTCGCCTGGCCCAACTGGAGAAGGAAGCCGGGGGCTGGGACGCCTTTCGGGCCCAGGCCCGCGCCTCGGGGGAATCGCGTCTGTTCCAATACGCGGACAAGGTCCTGCGCTACCGCGACGCGTTCCGGAGCAAGCGGATCCTGGGTGCGGATCCGGAACCGCGGCGCCCGCTCTTGAATGCGCAGGACTAGCGCGACGCCCCCCCCCCTTCACCCGACCCCACGACTTCCTCGACCTCGGCGCCAACATGGTGAAGGCCTTCTATCTGATCGCAGGGGCCCTGTTCCTCTTCGTGCTCCTGCTCGGCCTGCTGTGGAGCCCCGCCTTCTGGCTCCTGCTCCCCCTCGGGGCCGTGTTCTTGCTCGGGGTGCGGGACACCCTGCAAACGCGGCACGCGGTCCGGCGCAACTTCCCGGTCATCGGGCACTTCCGGTACCTGTTGGAGATGGTGCGGCCGGAGATCAACCAGTACTTCATCGAGTCGAACACCGACGGGACGCCCTTCAACCGCGAGTTGCGCTCGATCGCCTACCAACGGGCCAAGCAGCAGATGGCCACGCTGCCCTTCGGGACCCAGCGGGACCTGTACCAGGTGGGCTACGAGTGGATCGACCACTCCCTGACCGCACACCATCCCGAGGGGGACCCGCCGCGGATTCGTATCGGGGGCAGCTCCTGCGACCAGGCCTACGATGCGGCGTTGCTGAACATCTCGGCGATGAGCTTCGGTTCCCTGTCGGCCCCCGCGATCCAGGCCCTGAACCTGGGGGCCAAGCAGGGGGGCTTCTTCCACAACACCGGCGAGGGGGGGGTCAGTCCGCACCACCTGCTGGGGGGTGACCTGGTCTGGCAGGTGGGCACCGGTTACTTCGGTTGCCGGGCCAAGGACGGCACGTTCGACGCGCAGCGCTTCGCAGAGACCGCGGCGCGGCCCGAGGTGAAGATGATCGAGCTGAAGTTGTCCCAGGGGGCCAAGCCCGGCCACGGTGGCATCCTGCCGGCCGGCAAGATCACCCCTGAGATCGCCGCGATCCGCGGCGTCGACATGGGACACGACGTCATCTCGCCCCCGGCCCACGCGGCCTTCGATTCGCCCACGGGCCTCTGCGAGTTCCTGGCGGTCCTGCGCGAGCAATCGGGCGGCAAGCCGATCGGCATCAAGCTCTGCGTCGGCGAACCGATCGAGTTCGTGTCCATCGCCCTGGCGATGCGGGAGACCGGCGTGCGGCCCGACTTCATCGCGGTCGACGGGGCCGAGGGGGGCACGGGGGCCGCGCCGTTGGAGTTCTCGAACTCGATCGGCTGGCCCCTCACCGAGGGGCTGGTGCTGGTGCACAACGTCCTGGTCGGGATGTGGCTGCGCGAGGACATCAAGATCATCGCCTCCGGCAAGGTCATGACCGCCTTCGACATGGCGAAGCGCCTGGCGATCGGCGCGGACCTCCTGAGCTCGGCCCGGGGCATGATGTTCTCCCTGGGATGCATCCAGGCGCGCCGCTGCAACGCGAACGATTGCCCGGTCGGGGTCGCGACCCAGGAACCGGGCTTGGTGCGCGGCCTCGTCGTCGAGGACAAGGCGCCCCGGGTCGCGAGCTTCCAAGGGGGTACGGTCCAGGCCTTCCGCGAGCTCCTGGGGGCCGCCGGGATCGAGCACCCCGACGATCTGCGTCCGTTCCACATCCGCCGCCGGGTCAGCGTGTCCGAGGTCCGCTCCTACGAAGAGCTCTACGGCTTCCTCCAGCCGGGGGACCTGCTGGGGGACGTCCTGCCGCCCGCTTGGAAGGAGCTGGTCGAGCGGGCGAACCCGCGCCGCTTCTTGCGCAGAAGAGGCCCCTCGGTCCGAAAGGCGAAGGTCGCGACCCCCTAGAATGGGGCAGGGCGTCTCCGGAGGCCCGGACCCTGCTCGTGAGCTCTCCCCCCGACATCGCCGGTTCCGCGCCCCCGGGGCCCGGAGCGTCCCGCCCGGGAGCGGACGGCCTCGCCCGGGCGACCCGGCTCCTGGTGCGCCGCGCCCGTCGGGCACGCTTCCTGGGCCTGTTGGGTCGGGTCGGAGCGATCACGCTGTTCCTCCTGGGCGGCCTGGTCCTGCTCGCACGCTCGGCCTGGTCGGTTCCGCCGACCCAGGCGGCCTGGTGTCTGTTGCTGGTGCCCCTGGTGGTGGGGCTGGTCTGGCTCCGGGCGCGGACCCTGCGCCTGTCCCCCCGCAGCGCCGCCGCCTGGTTGGACGTACGCGCGGGTGGCAGCGGCCTGTTGGTCACCGGGGCCGAGGCCCCGGACGAGCGCTGGGCCGCCCGCGTCGAAACGGAGCTCGAACGGAGCCCTGGTCCCCCCGCCCTGCGTCTGGGGCGGGCTCCGACGGCGGTGACCGCGGGCCTCCTGTTCACGGCCTTGGCGTTCCTTGTGCCGGTCCCACAGCCCACGGCCGAGCCCCGTGCCGGACGCCTGTTCGAGCGCACCCTCGCCGATCTGGCCGAAGAGTTGGCGGTCCTGCGCGAGGAGCTGGGCCTCGACGAGACGACCGCCGAGGAGCTCGAGGAGCGTTTGGAGTCCCTGCGCGAACAGTTGGCCTCGGAGCACCCCGAAGGGGCCTTCGAAGCTCTGGACCGTCTCGAGGCGCGCCTGGAGCGCGAGGCCGAAGCGGCCCGGGAGACCGCCCTCGCCGCACGGGAGGCCTTCGGGAACGCGCGGCGGGAAGCCCAGCAGGAAGCCGCGGACGGGGACTCCGGCCTCGCGGAGACCCTGATGCAGGGGGCCCTCGAGGGACTCCTGGACGCCGGCCTGGAGGACCTCGTCGGCGAAGCCTTGCTGCGCGCCGGCGACCTCGCCGGCGAGTTGGACCTCGAGGCGGTCCTCGAACAGCTCGCGACCCTCGCCCCGTCCCTCGAGGAGGGAGCCCTGGCCGAGTTGGCCGGCAACCTGATGACCAACCCGGCCCTCGCCGGGGCCTTCGAAGGGAACCTGGACGAGCTCCTGTCCGGACGGCTCGGTCGGCTCGCGGAGGCGGGTCTCCTCGCGGGGGAAGTACCCCTGTCACAGGAGACCCTGGACTCCCTGTCCGCCCTGGCCGAACAACTCGCCGCGCACACCTGCGACGAGGACTGCCCCCCCGGCGGGACTTGAATGGGCACGGGCGCTGCCGTGGGCAGCGCGCTCGCCGGATCCCCGGGCGAAGGCGCGGGCGGGGATTCCGGTGCCGGGGGCGGCAACGGCGGGCTCGCCCGGGGTCCGGGGGAGGTTCCCCTGACCTGGGGACGCGAGAACCCCGTCGATGCGCAGCGCTTTCAACCCCGGGCCCTGGGACCGGGGGAGTACGACGACCCGGCCAACCGGGGCCTGCTGGGGGTCGGGCAGGCGTCCCCCGAGGAGAGCGCCGACCACGAGGCCGGCGGCGGGGCGGCCGTGCGCGAGTCCCTGGGGGCCGCACCCTGGCGGCGCCGGTTGGCGCCGCGTCACCGCCGGGCCGTGCGGGAGCTGCTCGGGTCCGGGCCTGTCGGCGGGGACCAGGAGGGAGACCGATGACCGAACGACTGCTTTCGCCGGACGAAGTCGAGGGGGCTCGCGCCCAGGCTGCCCGCCTGCTGGACGGCCTGGACCAGATCCTGTTGGGGCAGGGGGCGTTGACCCGAGCCCTGTTGGTGGCCCTGCTCGCGCGGGGTCACGTGTTGCTCGAGGGCCTGCCCGGGCTGGGCAAGACCGAGCTGATCAAAGGCCTGGCGCGCCTGTCGGGCCTCTCCTTCGGACGCTTGCAGTTCACCCCGGACCTGTTGCCCGGGGACGTCACCGGCGGACACCTCCTGGAGGAGCGCGACGGCCGGCGGGAGTTGGTGTTCCACCCCGGGCCGGTGTTCACCCAGGTGCTGTTGGCGGACGAGATCAACCGCGCCTCCCCGAAGACCCAGTCGGCGCTGTTGGAGGCGATGCAGGAGCGGCGCGTGACCGTCCTCGGGGAATCCCGCGATCTGCCGTCCCCGTTCCTGGTCCTGGCGACCCAGAACCCGATCGAGTTGGAGGGCACGTATCCCCTGCCCGAAGCCCAGCTCGACCGCTTCTTGTTCAAGCTGGACGTGGGTCACGTCAGCCCGGAGATCCTGACCCGAATCCTGACCGAGCGACGCGGGGGGCGGCCGCCGGAGTTGCCCGCGGTGACCGACGCGGAGGGGCTCGCGGAGCTGTTCGCCAAGGTCGACGCGGTGTTCCTGCCGGAGGCCGTGGCGGAGTTCGTGTCGCGCCTGGTGGCCGGGACGCACCCCGCCGCCGCGGGGGCCTGCGAGACCGTGCGGCGCTTCGTGAAGCACGGCGCCTCGCCCCGGGCGGCGATCGCGATCGCCGAGGGCGGCCGCGCGCATGCGCTCCTGTCCGGCAAGCCCAACGTCGGGTTCGACGACGTGCGCGCGGTGGCGGCGGATGCCCTGGCGCACCGGCTGGTGCTCGACTTCCGCGCCCGGCTGGAGGGCATCGACGGCCGCAAGGTCGTCGCGGCTGCCCTCGCCGCCACACCGGAGGTCGCCGAAGCCCTGCCGGCGGAGCTCGGCTCGTGAGTCCCGGGCGCGCCTGGGCGCGGCGGATCCTCGGGGCGCTGCTCGTGTCGCTCCTGTGGTTGGCCCCGGCCCGGGCCCAGGCCTCCCTGTCGCTGTTCGAGGGCACCGTCCACGTGGACGCCGTCTCCCATTGGCCCGCCCGGTCCGGCAGCGGTTGGGTGCCCGTGCGGGTGCAAGTGGAGAACGACGGAGACCGGCTGCGGGCCTTCGACCTGGTGTTCGAGTCGCGCAACTGGAGCTCCGCCGAGGTCGAGATCCTGCGCACGGTCCGCGTGGGCGCGGGCCAGCGGCAGGGCTTCGAGATCCTGGTTCCGGCCCTCGACGGCCAGCAGCGGACCTTCAGCATGGAGGTGAGGGGGCCGACCTGGAGCACCTGGAGTGGGCAGGCCGTGACGACCGGGCCGGCCCTGAACACCCTCCGGGCCGTGTTGGTGCTCCGCCGGGACGAGGTCTCCGCCACCCTCGCCTCGAGTTGGGAGGAGCAGCTCTCGGACGGCACGATCAGCATGAGCGGCGACACCTTCAATCGGGTGGCCCTCGCCGCGGCGACCTGGGGGGAGGCGTCCCGGCGCCCCGAGGCGTACTCGTCCCTGGACCTGGTCCTGGTTTCGACCGAGGACGGGGTGCCGCCCGGCGAGGTGTTGGCCGCCCTGCGCTCCTGGACGCTCCAGGGGGGACAGCTCGCCTTCCTGGGGCCGGGGGCCCGCGCGGTCGCGGCCCGGGCGGGGTTCGAGCCCTGGCTGGAGGAGCGCTTTCGCAGCGCCCGGGGGATCCCCGCGGGGGACGAACCCTGGAGCGTCGGGCACGGCCGCCTGTTCCTGTTGGAGTCGGCGACCCTGGGATCCGCGGACCGGCTGCCGGCCAACGCCCTGTGGATGGCGCTCCTGGCGGAGGACCAGCGCGAGTCGGCCCTCGCTCGCCTCGGGGACGTGGGGCAGGCGCGCCTGCCCGACTGGCCCCGGATCCCCGGGTTGGACGAGCTGCCCTATCGGGGGCTGCTCCTGTTGCTGGTGTTCTTCGCGTTCCTGATCGGCCCGGTCAACTTCGTGATCGTGCAGAAGCTCTGGAAGCGCCCACCCCTGTTGCTGTTGACGATCCCGGTGATCGCCGGGCTCGCGACCCTGGGGATCTTGGGCTTCGGCGTGATTTCCCAGGGCATCGACGTGCGCGAGGCGGTGGTGACTAGCACGGTCATCGACCAACGCGAGCACGTGGCGGCGACCCTGGAGCGGCGCTCGTTCTTCGCGGGGCTGTCGCCCGCCGCGGGCCTGCGCCCGGCCGCGGGGACCAGCGTGTTCGCCCTGCCCGATGCGAGCCTCGGGGGCGACGCGACCTATCGCGTGGAGGCCGGGGACGGGGAGCTGTTGAGCGGGGACTACCTGCCGGCGCGCCGGGAGGCGAACCTGGCCGTCTCCTCCGAACGCGCGGCCCGCGGGCGTCTCCTGTTCGAACGGGATGGCGCGGGCTTCCGCGCGTCGAACGCGTTCGAGGTCGAGGTCGTCGGGCTGGTCCTGCGGGACCTCGCCGGTGCCTGGTACAGCCTCGGGGAATCCCTCGCCCCCGACGGGAGCGCTGCGCTGCTCCCGGCGACCCTCGCGGAGGTCCGCCAGACCCTCGACGACGCCGTGCAGCAGCGGGCCGCGGCAGCCGGCCAGGTCGAGGAGGACGACGAGGGGTTCCGCGGCGAGCACGCCGACCTCTTGCCCTTCGAGTCCACCGGCGACCTGTGGCCCGGGGCTTACTGCGCGGTCGTCGTGGCCAACCCCCTGCGGGACGATTGCGGCGTGGAGGCGAACAGCGTGTCCGATCTGCACTTCGTGACCGGCGTCCTGTCCGCGGACGAGGGGGAGTGGCGATGAGGCCGGCCCTCGAAGTGCGCGGGTTGACGCGCCTGTTCGGCCGGTTCGTGGCCATCGACGGCGTCGAGTTCACGGTCCTGCCCGGGCAGATCTGCGGTTTCATCGGTCCCAACGGTGCCGGCAAGACGACCACGATGCGCATCTGTGCGACCCTCGACCTCCCGGACGAGGGCGAGGTGTTCGTCGGCGGGCGCTCGGTCCTGGAGGATCCCGCCGGCGTGCGCGCGCGCCTGGGGTTCATGCCGGACTTCTACGGCACGTACGCGAACACGACGGTCCTCGATCACCTGGACTTCTTCGCCCGCGCCTACGGGCTGCGGGGAGCGGAGCGCCGCCGGACGATCGAACGCCTGGTGGAGTTCACGGCCCTCGGGAACCTGCTGGGGAAGGAGACCCGGGCCCTCTCGAAGGGCATGAAGCAGCGTCTCTGCCTGGCCAAGACGCTCCTGCACGACCCGCGGGTGTTGATCCTCGACGAGCCGGCGGCCGGCCTCGATCCGCGCGCCCGCATCGAACTGCGCGAGTTGGTGCGCGCGTTGGCGGGGATGGGCAAGGCGGTCCTGATCTCCTCCCACATCCTGTCGGAGCTCGGCGAGCTGTGTGACTCGGTCGTCGTGATCGAGAGCGGCGTGGTGCGCGCCACCGGGTCGGTCCAGGAGGTCGTGCGCAACCTGCGCCGTTCCGCCACCGAGGGGGGCGACGCGGGGGAGGCGACCCCCCAGGAGGAGTCCCTGCGCGTGTTCGTCCGCGCCCTGGCTCCGGCGGAGGTCCTCGAGCGCGCGCTGCTCGAGCTCCCGCGCGTCCACGACGTCGCGATCGAAGGCGAAGGGGCCACCTTCGAGGCCCGGGGCGGAGAGGCGGCCCTGGCCCAGGTGGTCACCGAGTTGGTGCGCGCCGGGTTCCCGCCGGTGGAGGTCGTGCCCGAGGGGATGGACCTCGAGGACGTGTTCCTGCACCTGACCGAGGGCCGCGTCCAATGAGCTCCGTGATCGACCTCGGCACGCAAGGGGCCGACCAGGGCCATCCGCTTCCGGCGGACCCGCTGCCTGCCCGGCCGGACCCGAGCCGCTCCGCGCCCCAGGGCCTGTTCCGGCGGATCCTCGGCGCCCTGGACGATCGGACCAACCCGATCCTCGTCAAGGAGCTGCGCCAGGCCCTGCGCGGCCTGTACTTCACGATCATCTTCTGGCTGACCCTCGCGATCGCGACCACGATCGGAGCGCTGTTCCTGGTCGAGCAGTCCTTCGCCCCGACCTCCGACTCGGGCCAGTCGTTCTTCCTGCGGATCTTCGGCTGCCTGGTCTTCGCGGTCTGCCTGTTCGTCCCCTTCGCGGCGTTCCTGTCCCTGTCGAGCGAGTGGGACGAGGAGACCCACGACATGCTCGTGATCTCGAACCTGCGGCCCTGGCAGATCGTGCGCGGCAAGTTCCTCGGGGCCTTCTCCCAGTCCCTCTTGTACGGCTCCGCGTTCATTCCGTTCCTGGCCTTCGCGTTCCTGTTGCGCGGCCTCGACCTGAAGGGGGCCATGTGGGCGACCCTGATCGCGCTCACCACGTCGGGGGGGCTCATCGCCGTTTCCCTGGCCCTCTCCAGCACCTCCCAGAAGAAGTTCGTGCGCATCTTCCTGATGGGCATCCTGGCGGTGTTCCTCAGCTACGTGAGCGCCGGGCTGACGGCCTTCGCGAGCTTCGCGCTGCTCGGTGGGGGCTTCCACCGGGGACCCAACGGGGTCCCGTCCCTGCTGGCGTACATCTCCCTCGTGCTGGTCGTGTCGGGGTTCGCCCTGGCCTCGTCGGCGGCTCGCCTGGCTCACCCCGAAGAGAACCGGGCCACGGTGCTGCGCATCCTGGGGACCGTGACCCTCGTGGTCGGCTTGGGCTGGGGCGCTTGGTTCTACTCCAACTCCGGCTCGCGCGAGATGCTGCTGGCCCTCGGCGTGATGGGGGCGATCTGGATCACGATGACCGGGCTCAACTTCATGACCGAGGAGGAGCGCCTCGGCCGGCGTGTCCGCCTCGAGGTGCCCCGGCTCCGCATCCTGTCGGCCCTGGTCTCCCCCTGGTATCCCGGGGGTGGCCGGGCCGTGGCCTACTTCGTGATCCACCTGGCCCTCTTGGGGCTCGCCCTCCATTGGATCCCGATCCTCTTCCCCGGGCCGGCCGGGTCGGGCTCGTCGAGTCTGTTGGGCGGGTCCGGGCACGCCTCGGTGTCAGCGTTGATCCTGGCGGTGTACGGGTTCCTCTACGTCGGGACCCCGACGGCCCTCTTGGCCCGCTGGACCCGCGAGCCCCTGTGGCGGACGGTCGGGCGCGTGGCGGCGGTGGTCCTCGGTTGCGGGGCCCTGTTCGGGCCGAGCGTGTACGGCCTCCTGGTGGAGGACCCCAGCCTGCGGGACCTGCGTCACGGGGGGAACCCCGCCTGGGTGCTCGGGAAGTACTTCGAGCACGGGGCCCTGACGACCACGATGCAGGTGGTGTTGGCCCTGGGGCTGGTGGTGTTCCTGTTGAACCTGCCGCGGCTCGTGCGGGGGGTCGCGGCGATGGTCGCCTCCTCCGGATACCGCCGCGAGGTCGAGGAACGCCAGCGGGCGGAGGACGCACGGGATGCTCGTGCAACCGCGCCCTGAGGCCTTCGAGGAGGCCCAGCGCTGGGTGCTGGCCGAGCCCTTCGCGGTCCGCCGCGGCCGGGCCGGCGAACAGCTCGGCGGCGGGACGGGCGCGTCCCTGGAGTTCCAGGATCGGCGCGTGTACGTCCCCGGCGACGACGTGCGGCACATCGATTGGCGCGCCTTCGGCCGCTCGGACCAGCTCTTCGTGCGCCAGTACCGCGAAGAGGTCCTGCCGCGGGTCGAGCTGTTCGCGGACCTGAGCGCGTCGATGGGGGTGGGCGCGGACAAGGGGGCTCTGGCGGTCGAGCTCCCGCTCCTGTTGCGCCGGGCCGCACGGGCCGCGGGGGCGAGCGTCGCGACCTGGGGCCTCGGGGACGAAGTGCGGCCCCTGGACGGGGAAGAGCTCGAGGACCGCGGCCTGGAGTTGACCGGCCGGCGCCCCCTGCAGGAGGTCCTGTTCGAAGCGCGTGGCCACATGGGGCGGGGGGCCCTACGGATCCTGGTCTCGGACCTCTTGTCGCCCCACGAGGCCCCGGCCCTCGCGCGGCGCTTGGCGGCCGGGGCGGGTGGCCTGCTCGTCGTCCAACTCCTGGGGTCGGAGGACCTGAAGCCACCGGTCGGCCGCGCCCTGCGCCTGCGGGATCCGGAGACCGGAGAGGAGCGCGACCTGCTGATCGACGCCGAGGTGGGGCGGCGCTACACCGCGCGCCTCGAACGCCTGACCGAGGGCATGGAGGCGGCCCTCCGGCGCCAGGGGGGTCGCCTGGTGCGCGTCGCGGGGTTGTCCGGCGTCGCCGCGGCGGCCCGGGAGGTCCTGGCGCCCGAGGGGGTGCTGGCACCGGCCCGCTAGCGGTGGGGCCCGGGAGGGCGGGCAAAGGGCTGGCAATCACCCCCCCGGCCGGGGACAGTTGCGCCGCCCGCACGCCACCCCCGCCCCGGGGGTTCCCCGCCGGGTCGGCGGGGGGAAGTGGACGAGCCTCGAAAGGCCTCGTCACGGATCGTGCGGACGTTCCGTAGTCGCCCGGTAAGCGCCGCTCCTCGGCGCATCCGTGGAGGATCATCCAAGTGCACGTCGCCATTATCGGGAACGGGGTCACCGGTGTCAGCGCCGCCCTTCGCCTGCGGGAGCTCCAGCCGGATTGGCGGATTTCGCTGATCTCGGGGGAGTCGAAGTACCACTACTCACGCCCTGCGCTGATGTACGTGTTCATGGGGCACATGCGCTACCAGGACACCAAGCCCTTCGAAGACTCCTTTTGGGCCGAGCAGCGCCTGGAGCTCGTGCGGGATTGGGTCACGGAGATCGACGCGGACCAAAAGCGCCTGGTGCTGCACCGCGGGGAGCCCCTGTCCTACGACAAGCTCCTGATCGCCACGGGGTCCAAGTCGAACAAGTTCGGGTGGCCGGGACAGGACCTGGACGGCGTGCAGGGCCTCTGGGACCTGCGGGACCTGAAGCAGCTGTATACGACGGTCGAACGGACCCGCCACGCGGTGATCGTGGGGGGGGGCCTGATCGGCATCGAGTTGGCCGAGATGCTGCATTCACGGGGGGTCCACGTGACCTTCCTGGTGCGCGAGAAGTCCTATTGGGACAACATCCTGCCCGCCGAGGAATCGGCGATGGTCAACCGGGTGATCCGCGAGCAGGGCATCGAGCTCCTGCTCCAGACCGAGCTGGACGAGATCCAGGACGATGGCCAGGGGCGCGTGCGCGGCGTGCGGACCAAGGACGGTCGCGAGCTGGAATGCCAGCTGGTCGGCCTGACCGCCGGGGTCAGCCCCAACGTCGACCTGGTCCGGGGCTCGGCCGTCGAGGTGGGGCGCGGCGTGCTGGTGGATTGGAGCTTCCGCACGAACGTGCCCGACGTGTTCGCGGCCGGGGACTGCGCCGAGCTCGTGACCCCCGGGGACGAGCGCAACGTGATCCAGCAGGTCTGGTACACCGGCAAGATGCAGGCCCGGACGGCGGCGGCGGTCATGGCGGGCCAGGAGGCGACCTACGACCGCGGCGTGTGGTTCAACTCGGCCAAGTTCATGGACCTCGAGTACCACACCTACGGTCTCGTCAACTTCCGCGTTCCGGACGAGGAGAACCTCTTCTGGGAGCATCCGAACCACCGCCACTGCGCACGGATCGTGCACGTCGGCGGAGAGCTGATCGGGCTGCAGAGCATGGGGATGCGCTGGCGACACGAGGTCGCCGAGCCCTGGCTCGTGCAGCGCAAGCCCGTGCGCGAGGTCATCGACGAGCTCGGCGCCCTCGACTTCGATCCCGAATTCACGCGACGGCACACCGCCTCGATTCAAGACGCCCTGCGCGCGCAACTCCGATGATCGACGCCAGCACGCTCGAGTACGACTTCGACGAGGAAGAAGTCGGTTTCGGGGAGCCCGCCCGGCAGACGCCCGGCGCGGCCGCCCACGGCGCCGACGGAGACGTCTCCGATCCCGGGACCCTGCCCGGGGGCCAGAAGCTCGCCGCCGCCCTGATCGGCATCGGCCTGCTGGTGCTCGTGCTCCAACTCGGGGGGTGGGGCCTGGCCGGCACCTGGATCGGACTGTTCGGTTCCCTGGGCCTGATCTCGGTGGGGGGCGCGCTCCTGTTCCGGCTCCAACTCGCCGGCACGGTTCCGGGGATCAAGCACGACGGGATCCAGTTCAACGGCCTCCTGTCCCGCGGCGTCCTCGGCTGGATCACCGGGATCGTGATGACCGGGCTGTACGTGGTCATCTATTGGTACCCGGCCTGGCTGGGGGATCACGGGAACGACGAGCCCACCGGGCTCGTGCGCATCGTGGATCCCCTGGCCCGGGCGATCACCGGCTACCCGGGGTCGCGTTGGTTCCTGTACGGCGTGCTGTACACCCTGGCGATCCTGGTCTTCGGCGTGCGGATGCTGATGAAGTACCGCCACAACCGCTACCACCGGATCCGGACCGCCTCGGTCATGTTCAGCCAACTGCTGTTGGCCTGGTTGTTGCCGAACCTGCTGGTGTACTTCCGCCAGCCCTACCTGGAGTTCAACGGCGTCTGGCCCCTGAAGTCGGACTACCTGTGGCCCGAGAAGGCCGTGAACGAGTTCGGCGGTGCCGGCCTCGTCGGCGTGCTGCTCCTGGTCTGGGCCGTCGGCCTGGTCGTGGCCACGCCGGTCCTGACGTACTTCTTCGGCAAGCGCTGGTACTGCTCCTGGGTCTGCGGCTGTGGCGGGCTGGCGGAGACCCTCGGGGATCCCTGGCGGCAGCTCTCGGACAAGTCCACCCGGGCCTGGAAGATCGAGCGTTGGCTGATCCACGGCGTGCTGGTGATCGTCGTGGTCGTCACCGGGATGCTCTGGCTCAACCACCTGACCGACGGAGGGGTGTTCGGCTCCTCCGCGTACCGGGTCAAGCAGTGGTACGGGTTCTACATCGGGGCGGTGTTCTCCGGCGTGGTCGGCGTGGGCTTCTACCCCCTCTTGGGCAACCGCGTCTGGTGCCGCTTCGGCTGCCCGCAGGCGGCCATCCTGGGCCTGTGGCAGCGCGTGTTCTCGCGCTTCCGGATCACGGCCAACGGGGGACAGTGCATGTCCTGTGGCAACTGCTCGACCTACTGCGAGATGGGGATCGACGTCCGCGCCTATGCCCAGCGCTCCGAGAACATCGTCCGCGCGTCCTGCGTCGGCTGCGGCGTCTGCGCCGCCGTGTGTCCCCGGGGGGTCCTGAAGCTGGAGAACGGCCTCGTCGGCGATCGCTTCGAGGGCGCGGACGTGCCCCTGAAGGCCCTCGTCGCGTCGCTCCAGGAGCCGGACATCTACGGGTACGAATCCTGGCCTCCGCCGGAGGACAAGACGGGCGGAGCCTGAACGGCCCGGGGCGTTCGACGGCCGCGGGCCGCCGGACGCCTCAGCGCCGCTTCTCGAGCACCAGGGTGTCGAACAGGCGTCCCTGTTCGTCGATCGCCTGGAACTCGAGGTGCCGGCCGTGGATCGCGACGTAGACCAGGTGGTGGGTGCGGGCCTTCTTGTGCCCGAACCAGGTGTTGGTCGGGTCGAAGTCCTCGAGGGGACCACCACCCCCCGCGGCGGTCACGTAGATCACGCCGCCATCCCCGTAGGCGGTCACCCGGTCGCCGCGGATCGGGAAGGTCCGCTCGTAGTCGTGCACGTGGCCGGAGAAGCAGATGTCCACCCCGTGCTCCTCGAGCAGGCCGACGATGTTGCGCACGTTCGGGTCCCCGCGGAAGGAGCTCGTGAGGGTCGTGTCCCCGTAGTCGTTGGAGTCCGACGTGTAGGGGGGCTGGTGCAGGACCGCGAAGCGCCAGGTCGCCGTCGACGCGGACAGGGCCTCCTCGAGCCAGCGGAGCTGCTCGGAGCGTTCGGCCAGGGAGCGGTTGCCGTCGATCATGAAGAACTCGGCGTTCCCGTAGCGGAAGGAGTACCAGCGCTCCGGCGCCGGGAGGGACATGTAGCGGTAGTAGTGCTCCGCGTCCTGTTCGTGGTTCCCGAGCACCGGCATCAGGGGCACGCGCCCGATCAGGGGCTGCATGCTGGGGAAGAACACGTCGGTCCAGTCGCGCTTGTTGGACCCGGTGTCCACGAGGTCGCCCGCGTGCAGGGCGAAGTTGGGCCGGTGCATCCAGGCCAGGTCCGAGACCCGCTTGGCGACGTCCCCATTGGTCTGGGTGTCACCGATCACGACGAAGGTGAAGGCTCGGTCCTCGGAGGCTGCGGTGCGGAAGGACAGGAGGGGCGATTCGATGCGCGTCCCGTCCAGGCCCTCGGCGGTGACCCGATAGAAGTACTTCTGATCGGGGGCCAAGCCGCTCAGGCGGCACTCGTGTAGCAGCGCCGCCTCGCTGGATTCGAAGGCCAGGGCCGACTCGGGGTCCTGGTCGTCCCGGCGGTAATGGACCACCGCGGTCGAGGGGAAGCTGGTTTCGAACAGCACGGAGACCTCCCCGGCGGTCGGCCAGGTGAGGTAGGGCTCGACGAGAAAGCCGAACACGAGGTCGGTCCAGGGGAGCAGGTCGACCCGCTCCGCCTCGGCCTCGAAGGCCCGGCGCACCTCCCGGGCCCCCCAGGCCTCGGGCTCCAACCGGACCGACAGGAGCCGCCCGTCGAGGGGATAGTCCTCGTCCGCGTCCCGGTACGCCCCCAGGACCAGGGGGGACTCGGGGTCGTACAGCACCCGCCCCGATTGCTCCTCGGTCTGTCCGTCGAGTTGCCCATCCACGTAGAGCCGGGCGACGCGCCCGTCGAACGTGGCCGCCACGTGGTGCCAGCGCCCCAGTTCCATCGGGGTGCTCCCCCGCAGGTAGGTGAGCTTCCCGTCCCCGTCGTCGGCCCCGCTCGTCGACAGCCCGAACGAAAAGTACTCGCCCTCGTAGCCCAACACGAAGCCCCGCTCGGCGCTGCCCTGGTCCTGCACGCAGCTCAGGATGCCGCCCCAGCGTTGGGTGCGCTCGATCGACACCCAGGCGGAGGCCGACAGGGCTTCCCCGGGCAGGTCCAGGGCCGCGTCCCCGATCCGGTCGGCGACCACCAGCACGTCTGCGCGGGTGTTCATCACCAGCCCGCCCCCCAGCTCCTCGGGCCCGTACACCGCCTCCCGCGAGCCCCGGGCCGCGGGCGTCTCCCCGACCGCGAAGCCCTCCAGGTCCGGGTCCATGTGCCAGGTGAAGCCCTCGGCCTCGCCGCCCCCGGCGGCGGCGACGAGCAGAACGAAACCAGCTCCGAGGGCGAGGGACGTCCGATTCATGACCGTGTGCAGTGCGCGTTCGACCCGCTCAGGGGGGATCCCGGGAGGACCGACGCCCGGTCCCGCCACGCCCCAACCCTACGGTTCCCCAAAGGGGCGCCCAAACCCGATCTCGGCCCGCCGGGGGCACCCCGGGCCTCCCCGCCGGGCCCCGTCCCCGGGGCCGGGCCCTTTGCACGGCCCGGCCCCGTCGCTACACTTTCGCGCCCCGAATCCCCGCCGGGGGTGTCCGCGTGGCCGGGCGCCCCGGCCGGAGCCGAGCAGCCGGTTGTCTCCCCATGAAGATCAAGGAACGCTACGTCTTTCTCGTCTGTGAGAAGTGTGGTCTGCGGCACTACACGACCCACAAGCGCCTGAAGGCGGCCTACAAGTTGGCGAAGAAGAAGTTCTGCAAGAACTGCCGGTCGCATACGAATCACAAGGAGCGCAAGCTCTAGGGCGCGACCGTCGCCCCGTGAATCGGCCAGCGGTGGCCGGGGTCCGGGTTCGAATCAGGCACGACCGGGAGGCGGCCGACGGGGCGCCTCCCGGTCGTGTTCGTTGCGTCAGCGCCGCGCCGGCTCGGGTGCCGGTTGCCCCGGGGCCCGGACGGCCAGGGCCTTTGACAGCAGGTCCCGCAGTTCGGCGGGGGAGGTCACCGGGCGCTCACAGGCGAAGGCGCGGCAGAGGTAGGCGGTCGGCGTGCCGTCCAGGGGCCGCATGTGTCCGGCGTAGGGGCTCAGCGCGGCCAGCTCGTCCGCCCGGGCCGGGTCGTGCAGCACCACCACCGCGTTGGGCAGGTAGACGGCCCGGACCACGTCCAACAGGGCTTGGGTGGCCGGGTCCGCCGGATCGCCGGCGATCACCAACTCGATGCCGCCGTCGGCCAGCATGTCCAGAGCCTGGAGCATCAGGGTGTGGGAGCTCGGGGTCAGGCGGACCCGGCTGGCGAAGGCATCCAGGGTCTCCGTTGCCAGCGCTTCGTAGCGCGTCTCCCCGGTCAGCCGCGCCAATTGGACCAGCGCGTAGGCCGCCGCCGAGTTCCCCGACGGGATCGCGCCGTCGTAGGACTCCTTGGCGCGGACCAGGAGGTCGGCGCCGTCGTCGGCGGTCAGGTAGAAGCCCCCCGCTTCGGAGTCGTGGAAGTGCGCGAGCATCACCTCGAGGACGGCCTGGGCCTCCCGTAGCCAGCGCAGGTCGAAGTCCGCCTGGTACAGCTCCAGGAGACCCCAGGCCAGGAAGGCGTGGTCCTCGAGGGTCGCCGGCAGGCCGGCCTGTCCCGCGCGCCAGCGCTTCCACAGCCGTCCGTTCTCGTCGCGCAATTCGCGCAGGGTGAAGTCCGCGGCCCGGCGGGCGGCGGCCACGTGCGCGTCGTCCCCGAACGCGGCCCCCGCCCGGGCCAGGGCGGCGATCATCAACCCGTTCCAATCGGTCATGACCTTGTCGTCGAGGAAGGGCCGCAGGCGTTCGGCACGGTGCGCGAACAGGCGCGTGCGGGCGGCCTCCAGTCGGGTCTCCAGGGCGGTCCGCTCGATTCCGCGCTCTTCGGCGACGGCCGACAGCGGACGCAGCAGGGCCAAGAGGTTCCGGCCCGTCGGCGCGCGCGTCGCTTCGTCGATGTAGTTGCCCTCGGCCGTCAACCCGTGCACGTCCCGCAGGAGCGCGGCGTCCTCGGCACCGACAACGCTCTCGAGCTCTTCCAGGGGCCAGGTGTAGAAGATGCCCTCCTCGCCCTCGCTGTCCGCGTCCTCTGCCGAATAGAACCCTCCGGCCCCGTCGCCGAGGTCCCTCCGCACGTACGTGATGATCTCCTCGGCGGTCATGCGGAATTCCGCGCGACCCGACATCTGCCAGGCCGCGGTATAGGCCATGACGTGCAGGGCCTGGTCGTACAGCATCTTCTCGAAGTGCGGCAGGAACCAGCGCCGGTCCGTGGAGTAGCGGTGGAACCCGTAGCCGACCTGGTCATGGACGCCCCCGCTGCGCATGGCCACCAGGGTCTCTTCGACCCGGCGGCGGGCCTCGGGCTCCTCCTCCCGCAGGCTCCAGCGCAGGAGGAACGCGAGGCTGTGGGGCATCGGGAACTTCGGCGCGTTGCCGAAGCCCTTGTCCTGCTCGTCGAAGCGCCCGGTCAGCTCCGCCGCGGCCGTGGCCAGCACCGCGGCGTCGAGGCTCGCGCCGGGGGCGCCGCCGGAGTTCTCCCGCAGCCAAGTCGTGATCCGCTCGGCATCCGACAGCAGCGCCGGACGGTTGTTGCGCCACACCTCACCGATCCGCGGGACGAGCTCCAGCATCCCGGTGCGGCCGGCCCGGGACTCCTTCGCGATGTACGTGGCGGCGAAGAAGGGCTCTCCCGTGGGGGTCAACAGCAGCGTCATCGGCCATCCGCCGCGGCCGGTCATCCCCTGGGTGACCTGCATGTAGATGTGGTCGAGGTCCGGGCGCTCTTCCCGGTCGACCTTCACACAGACGAAGGTCGCGTTCATCAGGGCGGCGACCGCGTCGTCCTCGAAGCACTCGTGCTCCATGACGTGGCACCAATGGCAGGTCGCGTATCCGACCGACAGGAAGATCGGCCGGTCGAGCTCCTTCGCGAGGGCGAAGGCCTCGTCTCCCCAGGGGTACCAGTCCACCGGGTTGCGCGCGTGTTGCCGCAGATACGGGCTGGCCTCGAACACCAGCCGGTTGAACTCGTCACCCCCGTCCGGCGGGAGCGCGGCGATCACTTCCGCAGAGGGTAGGGGTTGGCGCACGTTGGACTGCTCGGGTTCGTCGGGGGCTTCGGACGGGGGGGACGGGATCACGGCGGAGCCGGGGCTCGTCTCGGGGCTCGGCGGCGGGGCCTCGTCGGCCGGGCGCTCCTGCGGGGGGTCCGGGGATGTCTGCCCGGGCCCGACGAGCTCCTCACTGCGGCCCGCGCCGGCGCAGCTCAGCAGCGGGATTCCGATCCAGAGCAATGCCCGCAGACCGCCCCAGCGGGGCCGCGGGCGGGGGAGGGCGGAGGACGCGGTCAGGGCGGGTTCGTTCGACATGCTGATCCTCGGTGCGGACCTCGGGCCACCGGGTTGCCGGCGGCGGGCCGCGGCGCTCGCCTCAGCGGCGCGTCTTGCGCTTGGCACGCCGCCGCGCCTGCTCCAGGGCGTCGGCCAGATCCTCTTCGGCATTCACCCTACCGCGCCGGACAGGGGACTCCGCGGCCGAGTCGAATTCTCCGCTCCGGGGGGTTCCAGCGGCGTCGGATCCCGCCCCGGAGACCCCCGCCGACGGAGCTTCGGCGACCGGTCGCGGCCCGGCGGCCGCCGGTCGGACCTCCCGCTGCGCCCCCCGTTCCCGCGCGAGGGCGGCCAGACGGCGCAGGCGCCCCAGGCCGAGCCCTTTCAGCAGGGACAGGCGGCGGATTGCGATCTCCACCAGGATCGCGAGCAGCGCTCCGAGGAACAGCTCCCGCGCGAAGACGCGCCCGACCCGGGCGCCGCGGTTCCCCTGGAAGAACTCCGCCACCGAGGGATCGACGATGCCCCCGGTCTCGTCCGCCAGGGAGCGCAGCAGCCGCAACCCGCGTTCGGGATCCGGGGCGCGTTCGAACTCCGGCGAGTAGGGCAGCGCGATCGGCGGCAGCTCCAACACGCGCGCCTCAGCGCTGGCGTCCGCCCCGGAGCGGATCGTGCCCAGGGTGACCCCGTCCGAGCGCAGGGGGGCGCGGGCTTCGAAGCGGTGGGTGCCCACCCGCTCGAGCACGTGCTCGCGCCAGGTCCCGTCCGCGGCCTGCATCCGTGCGACGAGGCCGGCCGGGTCGGGGGTCGTGACCGCATCGGGATCCACCTCGACGGAGATGACCGCCTGACGGCCCTCGCGCCGGACGTCCGCGAAGAGCTCCTCGGGTTCCTCCTGTCCGGCCAGCCAACGCCCCAGGGTCACGATCACGTCGGCGAAGCGCTCCCAGGCGACGAATTGCGCCCCGTACGTGCCGCCGATCTGACCGGTGTAGGCCGCCGTGCGACCCATGCCTCGGTAGCAGAACGCCAGCAGCGGGGCTTCGTACTCGTCGGTCGTGGCCGCGGCGACGAAGACCCCCTCGCGGGCGTAGTTCAGGTTGTATCCGGCGATGGGGGGCCAGCCCTCCAGGTCGAGTTGCCCGAGCGAGACGACCCCGGGCAGGGCCGCGACCGCGACCTCCCCTTCGACGAAGGTGGAGCGCGCGACGGTCAGGGTGTCCTGGGCGAACAGCTTGGGCAGCTCGGTGGGGGAGGTCGTGAAGTACGCCTCGCCACCGCCGTCCCAGGCGATGTCCTTCAGGAACTCGGCGTCCGCGTCCTGCTCGGTGCCCAGGGCGATCACGGAGATCGTCGTGCCCATCTCGGTTTGGCGCAGAACCAGGTCGGACACACCCTCCGGCTCCTCGGCGTCGGCGGCATCGGCGAACAGCACGATGTGGCGGTTCACCTGCTCGGCTTGATCGAGCACCTCCACGGCCCCTTGCAGGCCCGAGTAGACGAAGATCCCGCCGCCCCCCGATCGGATCCCGCGGACCCGGTCGGTCAGGCGTCCCGCGTCCGTGACCGGTGTCAGGGGGACGACGACCTCCGGCGCGGAATCCACCGACAGCACCGCGACCGAGTCCAGGCCCGACAGGAGCTGCATGGCCTCCAGAGTGCCGGCGTTCGCGAGGTCCATCTTGGTCACGTTCGCCGCCGGGTCCACGACCGCGCCCATCGACCCCGAGGTGTCCAACACGAACACGATCGCGACCCCCTGCTTGCGGTGCTCCTGTCGCTGTTCCATCGAGACCGGGAGCAGCTCGTCGAGGGCTCCCAGGTGATAGCCCCCGACGCCGAAGCTGGCCTTGCCCCCGGTCATCAGCAGCCCACCGCCCCGTTCGAGCACGAACTCGCGCAGGGCCTTCTGGCCGGCGGTGCCGATGCGGCGGGCGGCGACGTTCTCCAGGACGACCGCGCGCCAGCGGGACAGGCTGAGCGCATTCAGCACGAGGTCCTCGGGGCGCGCCACGTCCAGGGGCAGGGCCGCGCCGCGCAGGGCGCGCACGAGGGGGCTCTCCCCGCCGTCGTGGTTCAACACCAACAGGCGCCGCTCGCCCCGCACCCGCAGGGCCCCCAGGGCCGCATCGTTCTCCGGGCGCGCGTCCCCGGGATGGGTGAGGGCCACGTCGTAGGCTGCGATCCCCGGCTCCAGCAGGACGTCGCGGAAGAACATCCGGCTGAGGCCCTGCTCGAACACGCGCTCTCCGCTCGACAGGAGCGTGTCCCCGCGCCGCAGCGTGAACTCCGCCTCGACCCGGCGATCGGCCCGGACCCAGACGCTGAACTGGAAGGGTTCTCCGATGGCGACCTCGGTCGGCAGCTCCATCCGTTCGACCGACAGATCGGCGCTGCGCTCGCGGGTCAGCGGCAACACGTGGATCGGCACGTCCCGCGCGAACGCGTGGCGGGCAGCGCCGAGGGGATCGGCGCCGGTCGCTTCCCCGTCCGACAGCAACAGCAACGCGCCCCGGCGTGCTTCGGGGATCAGGGCCAAGCCCGCCCGGAGGGCACCGGTTAGGTCGGTCCCGTCCCGGTCGAGGTCGCGCTCGAAGCCCCGGAACGGATCCCGGGACTCGGTGGGCAGTCGCTCGAGCCCGGTGTCGCCGCCGAACGCCAGGACGCCGACGCGGTCCCCGGTGCGGGCCTCCTCCGACGCGAGGCGGATCCATTCGAGGGCCCGGGCCTGGGTCTCCCCGGGCATCGAACGCGACCGGTCGACGAGGAACACCAGGTCACGGCCGGGGGCCGAGAGGCGCGCGTAGGGCAGGGCCAGGGCGGCCACCAACGCGACGAGCACCGCGAGCCGCAGGGCTCCGAGGGTGCGTTCGCGCGGCCGCGTCACCCACCAGGCGCACAGGGCCGGGATCAGGAGCAGGAGCAGCGCAGGCCGTAGGAAACCCATCAGGCCTCCGCCCGCGCCCCGCCCGGGTCGAGGAGTGCGAGCCGCTGCCGGCCCCGGGCCAGGACCCACCAGTCCAACAGGACCAGCAGCAGGGCCCCGAAGCAGGCCAGGGCCGCCAGGGGGTTCGTCGCAGCGGTGACCGACGCCGCCGCGGAGTCCCCCGACCTGCGCCCCGGTCGGCGTTCGCGCAGGTCGGACTCGAGGGCGTCCTGGAACTGGCTAGCGAAGCGGGCCACGACCCGCTCCCCCGCATCCGGCGCACCCGGTTCCGCGGCGGTCCGGACGACCTCGAAGTACCCCGGGGACGGAACCGCGGCGAACACGAGCACGCCCCGGACCGCCCGCGAAGCCAGCCGTTGTCCCCCGGCCCCGCGCGCGACGTAGTTCCCGGGGGGAGCGCCGCGCAACACGAAGTCCGTCCCGACCGCCACGTTGGTCGCCAGGGGTCCGGGGAGCTCTGCCCGACGTGCTTCGGCCAGGTTGGCGAGCAGGATGGCCCAGTCGGGGGAGAGGGCCAAGGTCGAGGCCGCCGGGCTGAGGTTCAGGTGGAACGTGCGCGCCGCGCCGTTCTGGACCTCGGTCAGGATCGGCAGGTCACCGGCGGACACCAGGGGGGAACCGGGGAGCTCCAGGTCCGGATCGATGCTCCACACGATGCCCTCGAAGGTGGTCCCGGTGAGCAGGGGGTGGCGCCGGTCCGCCAGGAACGGACCGACGAGGGCCCGGCGTTCCAGCGGCGAGCCGGCGTGCAGTTGCAGGGACCAGGTGCGCTCGCCGGCTTCCGCGGCGGTCCCCAGCACGAGGTCGGCCCGGGCGGGATCCGCGGCTGCGGTCGCCTCCGGCAAGGCCTCGAGCAGACGGCCGAGGGGGGCCTCGTCCGTCGCGAGTCCCAGCAGACGGAGCGTCTCGGGGTCGAGGGTCGTCCCGAGCACGAGGGGTCGCGGTGCGGGGGGGGCCAGGACCAGCTCGTCGTCGATGGCGAGGGCGTCCTCCTCCAGCAGGCTCAACCGGATCGCCGGCGATCCCGGGGGCAGGTCGAGGGCGATCTGTTCGCGGCGCTCGGGCTCGAGCCGCAGGGTCTGTCGACCGAGCTCCTCCCCGAGTCCGCCCAGCACGAGGGTCCGTTCACAGGGGTCCTCCATGAAGGATTGGACCGTGACGAACACCCGTTCGACGGACCCCCCGGCCTCGTGCTCGCGCACGCGGGTGGCGTGGACCAGGGCGACGTTCTCGGCCGGCCGTCCGACCGAGACCGCGGTCACGTCCTCGGGCAGCTTGTCCGGTGTGTGGTGATCGGTGATCAACAGGATCCCCGTACCACCGGCGAGCTCGCGGCCCAACAGGAGCGCGGCGCTCAGGTCGTGGCGCATCGCGCCGGGCTGGAAGGTCTCCAGGGTGCGCAGGGCGTCCGCTGCCAGGGCCGCGGGCCCCGCCAACACCCGCGGCGGGTTGCCGGAAGCGACCAGGGTGAGGCGGGCGTTCGGGCCCAGGTCCCCGAGGCGTTCGCGCACCACCGCACGCGCAGCCTCCAGGGTCGAGCCCTCGGGCGCCACGGCCGCCATGGAAGCGCTCGCGTCCAGGACCACCACCAGGTGCGGCGCCTCACCCCCCGCGCAGCCCCGGGGGCCGGCGAAGGCCAGGGCCAACAGCAGCACGGCCAGGAGCTCCGACCACAGGGACGGGTTCGAGCGGAGGCGGTCCCGGCGCCGGCCGGCCATGGGAGGCTCTTCCCCGTCGACCCACAGGAACAACGCGCTGACCGTGCGCGGGCGGAAGCGACGGCGGAACAGGTGCAGCCCCAGGACGGCGGGCACACCCAAGAGCGCGAGCAGACCGAGGGGGCTGGCGAACACGATGGCAGGATCCTACCCCGACCCCGAAGCCTCAGGGGAGGACCGGAGGCCGTGACTTACGCGCTTTGGCCGCCGGGCCCCCGCTTTTGCAGCTCGCGGTCCCGCAGCTCCCGGCGCAGGACCTTGAGCACGGTGCTCTTGGGCAGCTCGTCGAGGAACTCGATCTCGCGCGGGATCTTGTACGCGGCCAGGTTCTCCCGGGAGTAGGCCTCGACCTCCTCCTGGGTCATGGACTGACCGGCTTGCAGGACCAGGAACGACTTGACCGTCTCGATCCGCTCGGGGTCGGGGACCCCGATGGTCGCCGCCTCGAGGACCTTGGGGTGCGCCATCAAGATGGCGTCCACCTCGTCGGGGAACACCTTGAGGCCGTTGCAGTTGATCATGTCCTTCTTGCGCCCGACGATCCGGAAGAAGCCGTCCTCGTCCATGGCCGCCAAGTCGCCGGTGTGCAGCCAGTCGTCGATGATCGTCTTGGCGGTCTCGGCCTCCTGCTTCCAATAGCCGCTCATCACCTGGGGACCGCGCAGCACCAGTTCGCCCTCCTCGCCCAGGGGCAGCTCCTTGGTGGGGTCGTCGACGTCGACGACCCGTGCATCCGTGCTGGAGACCGGGACGCCGACGCTCCCGATCTTGCGCAGCCCTTCGATCGGGTTCACGTGGGTCACGGGCGAGCTCTCGCTCATCCCGAAGCCCTCCAGGATGCGGGAGCCGGTCAGGGCCTCGAAACGCTCCAGGACGTCCGGCGCGATGGGGGCGGAGCCGGAGAAGCAGGCCTTGACCGACTTGAGGTCGCGGCTCTCGATGCCCGGCAGGTTGTTCAGGGCGTTGAACATCGCCGGTACCGCCGGGAACAGCGTCACGCCGCGCTTCTCGACGATGTCCGCGATCGCCCCGGGGTCCCGGGGGTTGGGGGCCAGGGCGAGCTCTGCGCCGAACCAAATCCCGAAGGTCATGCAGACCGTCAAGCCGAAGACGTGGAAGATCGGCAAGGCGGTGAGGAGCACCTCCTCGCCGTAGGCCATTCCGGTGAACCAGGCTTGGATCTGGTGGACGTTGGCCACGATGTTGCGGTGGGTCAACATGGCACCCTTCGAGAGCCCGGTGGTCCCGCCGGTGTACTGGAGCAGTGCGACCTCGTCCAGGTCGACCTCCACCGGTTTCAGCGCGGCGACGGTGGAGTGGGCGAGCTTCTTGAAGCGGTGGACGCCCGGTTCGTCGGCGAACTTCGCGTACAGCGGAGGCGACTGCTTCTTCAGCTTCAGGGGCGCCAACAGGTTGAGCGGGAACTTCAGGTACTCGGGGATCGCCGCGACGATGTAGTTCTTCGCCGGCAGCTTGTCGCGGATCCCCCGGACCCGCCCGGCCCACAGGAAGTCGGTGGTGATGGCCAGCTCGACCTCGGCGTCGTTCCACTGGTGCTCGATCTCGCGCGCCGTGTACAGCGGGTTCGTCATCACCACCCGCGCCCCGGTCATCAAGGCCGCCTGGGCCGCGATCACGGTCTGGGGGATGTTCGGCAGCTGGATCGCGACGCTCTTCCCCGGTCCGATCCCCATCCCTTGCAGGGCGGTGGCCAGCCGCTCGGCTTCGCTCTTCAGCTCGGCATAGGTGAGCCGCCGATTCATGAAGGAGACCGCCGTGCGCTTCGGAACGCGGGCGGCCGTGCGCTCGAGGAAGCGCGAGAGGGGCACCTCCTCCAGATCGATCTCCGTAGGGACTCCGGGGGCGTAGTGCTGGTGCCAGGGTCGCGTTTCCATGGTTTTGGAGCGTAGTCATGGACGCGCCCTGCGCAAGCCCGAACGCCCCACGGACACCCCCGGGGCCGTCCGATCCGGGAAAACGGCATCCTTGGCCTGAAAAGCGAACACCCCGGCCCCGATGCGGATCGGGGCCGGGGTGTCGCGGTGCGTGCGCGGGGCCCGGCGGTGCGGTCCCTCGCAGGAGACCGGGACCCGGAGCGGCGCGCCGGCAGAGCGAGGACCTACTTCTTCGCCAGCAGGTCCCGGATCTCGCCGAGCAGGACCTCTTGTTTCGGCGGTTCGGCCGGCTTCTCTTCCTTCTCTTCCTCGCCCATCAGGGTGTTCATCATCTTGATGACGACGAAGATCGCCATGGCGACGATCAGGAACGTAAGGACGAAGTTGGCGAAGTTGCCAATGTTCATCGTCACGGCTTCCTCGCCCTCCCCGCTGAGGGTGATCTTGTAGTCCCCGAAGTCGACACCGCCCGTGAGGACGCCGACGCAGGGCATGATGATGTCGTCGACGAACGACTTGACGATCGCTCCGAATGCGCCGCCGATGACGATACCGACCGCCATGTCGACGACGTTGCCACGCATGGCAAAGTCCTTGAATTCGCTAACGAAGCCCATGGTGGCTCTCCTCGAGGGTTGCGGGGTGACGAGGGTCTGCGAAGCGCCGCGGCTTCAGGCCGGCGGCACGATCCTCGCCTCGCATGATAGAGCTTCGGTTCCCACGGGCGAATGACGACTCCGTTCGGTAGCTGGAGCACTGTCCAGGATTGCCTCGCGATGCCGGTCGTCGTGCTTGATTTGGCGGCCTTCCTGTAGAGATCGCAATCGGCGTGGTGGGGGGCTGTTGGCCCGTCCCCGTCCGCCGTCGATCCGGAGGGACCGCGTCAGCGCACCCGCAGCAGCGGCGTGAAGTAGCGGTAGTAGACCTCCAGGGACAGCACGCACAGGGCGGTGGAATAGGTGCGCTCGGCGTCGTCGTCCCCGGCGTAGTCCGAGTACGTCGACAACGGACGCCAGGACCCGTCCGGGGACTGGGCCGGGAGCAGCATCTCCTGCATCGCGACGTTCCAGCGGCGCCAGGTGGTCCCACCGCGGCGGAACGCAGCCAGGGTGCCGTAGTAGCAGAAGTACAGGTTGCCCTGGGCTTCGTACACGAAGGCGTCGTCCCCGTCGTAGCGGTAGTCGCGGGGGCGGCGCTCGGCCAGGTATTCCCAGGCCGGCCGCAGCTCGCGGGACTCGAGGTCGACGTTCAGCAGGGACAGGCCGAACAGGGCCGCCGGCGTCGAGGCCGGGAGCACGTCGTAGCGCGACCGGAGACGCTCGGGGTCGTGGTTGTAGCGGAAGGCGCCGCGTCGCCGGTCCCAGGCCCCGGCGAGGAAGGTGCGCGCCGCGTCGAAGGACTCGTCTGGGACCTGCAAGCCCCCCAGACGTGCCGATTCGAGGGCCATGATCTGCCAGGAGGTCACCGACACCCGCGGCCAGGTGTCGTTGTCCCAGACCGAACCGTCCCCGTAGTAGTAGCCCCAGCCGCCGAACAGGCGCGGATCGTCCCGGTCGTCCTGGGCGACCAGGATCCGTGCGATGGCCCGCTCCAAGGGCTCGCGCAGGTCCTCGTCCTCGGTCAGGGCGTAGCACTCCGCCAGTGCATAGGCGGCGATCGAATGGCTGTAGGAGCTGCCGTTGCCGATGTGGCCGGTGCGCTCGCTGACCTGCGAGACCAGGTAGGCCACGGCCTTCTCGGAGACCCGTGCGTGTTCGGTGTTGCCGCCGGGAAGGTGCCCGGCGCCGAGGAAGGCCAGCAGCGCCAGCCCCGTCTTGCCGATGCGCACGTCGCGGTACTTGGTGCGGTGGAAGTCGCCGCGGTCTCCCCAGCTCCCCCCGGAGTTCTGGATCGAAGCCAGGTAGCGCAGGCCATCGGCCACCGCGCGCTCGGTCTCGGCCCCGCCCCCGAACTCCTCGAGGGCCCGCAGGCGGGCGTCGCCGAAGCGGTTCGAATAGGCACTGCGGGTGCGCTCCCGCGCCGGACCGGGCTCGGTCCGCGTCGCCGGCGGAGCCGCGGCGACCAGCGGGCCGCCGCTGAGGGGTCGTGCAGCATCCCGGTCCGACGCGCGGGGAGAGGCTTCGCCGCTGCGATGGCGCCCGGGGCCCTGGGGTCCGTTCGAGCGGCGCACCGCCGTGGTTGCCGTGGCCTCGAGGGCCAGGTCCCCGGAGCCCGTCGCGTCGTCCGCCACCGTGGGCTCCGCCGCCGTCGCGAGGCTCTCGCGGCCCGGCTGGCGCAGGTCGGCCTTCGGCGCGTCGGACGTGGCTCCCCGGGAGCCGTCCGTCCGGCGGGTCGGTCCGGTGGGGGTCTGTTCGCGGCGCGTCGCCAAGCCCTCGGCCCGGCGGTCCGGGGTGGGGGTGCTCTCCCCGGGGGCGGACGCGCTGTTCTCCCGGATCGTGGGCGTCCGATCCGGTCCCCGGGCGGTCCCACGCTCGGCGCGGGCGGTGAAGGAAAGCCGTCCCAGGTCGACCTCGTCGCCCTGGTCTCCACGGGCGTCGCCCTGGGCCTCGGTTTCCGCGGTGGCATCGCCGAAGGCCTCTTCGATGGCCTGGAGCGCGGTCGAACCGAGGTCGCGTTCCGAGGGCCCGGTCGGGCGGGCACGCTCGGCCAACTCGTTCCGGTCCGCGTCCCCGTCGGCGATGGCGGCTGTCACCGCCTCGTCACGGCCGGGTTCGGCCGGGGCCGACAGAGCCGGGCCGCTCCCGTCCTCCGTGTCGCCTTCGATGCGACTGCGGCGGGGGGCGCCGACCTGTCCGTCGTCCCGGGTCGGAGTCGGTGCGGTCGGCCCCAGGTCCTGGGGTCCCAGACCGTCCAGCTCCAGGTCGGCGACGCGCGTCGACTGGGGCGCCGCCGGGGCCGCGGGGGCGGCGATGGACGTCGTGTGTCGCTCCGGTCCGGTCGCGCTCCGGTCCGTGCCGTCGATCCGTCGGCGCTCACCCGGGTCAGCGGCCTCGGTGCCGACGGCGCCGCTCGCGAGGGCTGCGACGCCCTGCTCGCGGGGGGTCGCTTCGAAGCTCGTGCTTGCGTCGGCCGTGTCCCCGCGCGCCAGGGACGGCGTGGTCGCCGCGGCCTCGGAGCGCGTGCGCCCGAGGTCCTGGCCCTGGAGGTCGCTCACCTCGAGGCGTGCGGTCTCGACGCTCTCGGGAGCCGCCAACGCCGCCGGGCCGGCGAGCGCGACCGCGGGCGGTTCGACGCCGTCCTGGGCCTGGGCCGGGGCATCGACCCGCGTGCGGCCCGGCGAGGAGGGCGCATCGCTGCCCCGGGCCGTGGTGGTGACGACGCTCTCCGCCGCCGGGGCCGAGGCCGGGGCGCTCGCGGCCTCGGCGCGGGAGGACTCCGCACGAGCGGGGGCCGCTCCGTCGGGGACCCCCGTAGCCGGGGCCGTCGCGCTCGTCGCGGCGGCCGTCAACGTCATCGCCGGGGCCTCGTCTCCGTAGGCCGGGGCCATGCGCGCGGGTTCGGCGATCGTCGCCGCCGGCTCGGCGCGCGCGCTCGAGGCGGAGGACTCCTCCAGGCGCTGTGCGGTCGGTCCGGCCGCGGCGGGACGTTGGGCCGACGCGAGGCTCTCGGAGGTCTCCGGTCGGGCGGCGGCCGCCTCGGCGACTTGGGGCCGCGCCTCGCTGCGCTGGGGCGCGCCAGCGGTCTCGTTCGAGGACGCGCGTTCGGCTGAGAGCTCGCCCCCGCGCTCCTGCAGGGCCGCGTTCGGCGCACTCGTGTTCTGGGCGAGGCGCACCCGGAAGGTGCGTTCGACCTCGCGGGGCGCGATCGGCTCCGAATCCGGGATCACTTCGCGGAACCACAACATCAGGGCCAAGTGCACGAGCAGCGAGATCAGGATGCACTTGTAGATGACGTCGATCGCACGCCAGCGCTTGGCCAACAGAGCCAACAGGGCCAGGGTGACGAGGACGATCAGGATCAGCAGGTCGCGCAGGGAGAGCGGTGGCTGGGGCAGCCGGAACAACTCGCGGGACTGGGCCCGCAGGATGTTGCCCGGGTCGGCCCCGACGGCGCGTTCGAACAGCAGCGCGAAACCGCCCTCGGTGGGCAGGGGGGCTCGCTCCGACGCGCCGGTGTTGACGCCGACCAGGGGCTTGGGGGGCAACCAGCGCAAGCTCTCGCCGCCGACCTCGCGGAAGCTCCGGTACAGGTCGAAGGCGGTGTCCGAGCCCCCGCTGCGGCGGCGATCGGACGCGAACAGGAGCGCGCGACCATCGGGAGTCGCGGCGGGTTCGCGTTCGTCGAAGGGGGAGTTCAGGGCCACCAACGAACCGATGATCCAGTCCTTCGACCCCGTGTCCGCATCCACGTCCGCCGCGTCCCGGGGGACGCCGCCGTAGAGGTCATAGTCCGTGCGGGCGCCCCGCGGGCGATTGGAGGAGAAGACCAGGGCCGTCGAACCCGGTACGGGGAACGGGTCGGTGTCGTCGGCGCGGCTGTTGATCCCGGCGCCGGCCGGCTCGGGGGTCTCGAAGCGTCCGTCGGAATAGGGCGCTCGCCACAGGTCCAGGCCGAACTCCGCGCCGCCGCGGTCGCTCGCGAACCACAACGCGTCGGGACCGAAGGCCGGCGCCAACTCGTCGGCTCCGGTATTCAGCGCTGCGAGGGGGCGCGCCTCGATCGCCCGCGCACCGTCGAGCTCGGCGATCCACAGCTCGGCGTTCAGGCCGCGTTCGCCGACGGTGAACACCAGGAAGCGCCCGTCCGGGGATACCGCGGGCCGCCCCTCGCGATCCGCGCCGTTGACCTCCCCGTCCAAGGGGAGGGGATCGTCCCAGATCGCGTGGCGCACGGCGTCCCCCGACAGGGTGCCGATCGCCCGCTCCCCGTCGGTCCACTGCGAATCGAGCTCGAGTCCCTGCCGCGCGAGCAGCCAGCCGGTCCAGCCCGCCGCGGCGAGTAGAGCGACCGCCGCGACGACGTCCTTACCCCTGTGCTCGTTCCGCGGCTTGCCCATGGTCGCTCAGCCTTCCTCGGCCGTCGTGCCGACGGCCAGATTCGACAGACCCGCCACGCCGCAGGCATCCATGACGCGCACGACGTGTTGGTGATCCGCATGGCGGTGGCCGCGGATCGTGACGGGGGTCTCGGGGTCGTGCAGGGCGGCGCCCTTGAGTTGTTCGACGAGCTCGTCGTACGCGAGGGTCTGGCCCCGCAGGACGATGCTGCCGTCCTCTTCCACGTTGACCACCAGCTCGTCCGGCGGCCGCTCGGGTTCGGTCCCGCTCTCCGCGGTGGGGAGCTCGACGTCGATCTCGCGTTCGGGATCGAGGAACGTGGTCGTCACCATGAAGAAGATCAACAGGAGGAACACCACGTCGATCATCGGCGTCAGGTTCGGCCCGTCGTCGAGCCAGTCTTCTTCGCGGATGTTCACGCCGCATCCCCCGACAGGGCGACCTGCCCCTCGTCCAGGAGGTCCGACAGCGCGAGGTAGGTGTCCTCGCTGCGCCGCACGAAGCGGTCGATCTTGCCCCGTAGCCAGTAGATCGCCGCCTGGGTCGGGATCGCGACGGTCAGGCCTGCGGCGGTGGTGATCAGGGCCTGGCTGATGCCGCCGGCGAGCAGCTCGGGTTTACCCAGGCCGTCCTGGAGGGCGATCTCGGAGAAGGCCTCGATCATGCCCCAGACCGTCCCCAACAGGCCGAGCAGGGGCGCGACCACCGAGACCAGCACGAGGGGCCGGAGCGGGGACACCAGCCGCTTGACCTCCCGCGTGCCGGCGTCCTCGACGGCCTTCTCCCGCTCGACGAAGGGGGAGCGCGCCCGCCGGAGCCCCGTGGCCAGGATGCGCCCGAGGGGGGTCGAGCGCTCCTCGCACAGGCTCAGGGCGCGTTCGGGACCCTCGGTCCGGGCCAACTCGACCACGGCCCGCCCGAGCTTCTTCGTGCCGAGCTCGCCGTCGCGCAGCCGGATGCTGCGCTCCACCACCAGGCCCAGGGCCAGGACCGAGGCGAAGGCGATCGGGATCATCAGCGGACCGCCGTTCAGGATCATGTCGAACAGCGAATCGAGGCGGACGCCTTCGCCCTGCACGATGGCGAGGGACATGTGGTCCGCCAGCGACTGGCCCGCGAAGAAATGAGAGGTGAGCATCATCTGGTGGGGTCTGGTGGGAATCGGCCTACAACGAACGCCCGCGGCGTGCGATGGTAGGTCGGACGGGGGGAGGCCTCGGAGGTGGACCCTAGGCGGCGACCGTCGCCACCATCGGTACCCCACGTACCCTCCACCTCTTTGGCTCCCCCCGTCCTTTTCGTTCGGCCGCGATCGGGTCGGCCTTGGTCGTTGCGTGTGGTTCTGCCGCCGGGGTCGGCCCCTCGGGCGGCTGACAGCGGTCGGTTCGTCAGCGGCCCTCGAGGCGCTCGAGGGCTGCGCGGGCCGGCTCGGCCCAGGCGGTCTCCGCGTGGTCGCTGAGGACCTCGCGGTAGCGTTTCGCCGCGTCGTCCGGCCGCTCCAGGGCCTCCAGGCATTGGCCGGCGCGGACCAGGGACTCGGAGACGGCGGGCGGGTGCGCGTAGAGCACCGCGACCTTGAGGAACTCCGACAGCGCGTCCTCGTGCCGGCCCTCCTCTTGCAGCATCCAGCCGAGCACGGTGCGCGCTTCGGCGGCCAGGCTGCCCTTGTCGAGTTGCAGCACCCGCTCGAGGGCCGCGCGCGCCGGGCGGCGTTGGGCCAACTTGGCCAGGGAACGTCCGCGCCAGAGCTCCGCCTCGGCGAGGTTCGGGAACGCGGGGGACTCCTTGGCCAGGGTCGCGAGGACCGTCGCCGCCGGTTCCCAGCGCTCGAGTTGACCCAGGGACAAGCCGAGGCGGAACAGGCCCTTCGGGCGCACCTCGTGTTGCTCGAGGTCGGTCCGCAGGCGCTCCAGCGGGGGAATGGCCTGCTCGTATTCGCCGGCGCGATAGCGCGTCTCGCCCAGCAGGAACAGGGCTTCCCCGAGCAGGGGGCTGTCCCCGTGGTCGGCGGTGATCGCGGCGAAGTGGGCCGCGGCCTCGGCGTGTTGGGCCCGTGCCAACAGGACGAACCCGCGCTTGTAGTGGGCGTCCGCGGCCAGGGGCGAGCCGGCCTGTGCCGCCGTCCCGTACAGCGGGAGGGCGCGGTCTTCGTCGCCGGCCGCCAGGTGCGCCTCGGCGACGAAGAAGCTCGCCTCGAGGACGGTGGGATCCGTGGCCGCGGACGTGACCGCTGCGCGCAGGAGCGTCTCGGCGTCCTCGCGGTTCCCGGCATCCAGGGACAGATAGAGCCCCTCGATCCGGCTGCGGAGGGTGACCCCCGGGTCCTGGACGGTCGCCAGCAGTTGATCGAACAGCTGTTGCCCGCGGGCCGGCTCTCCGGCACGGCGCCAGGTCTCGGCGACCGCGCGGGTCACCTCGAAGCGGCGCTCTTCGTCCGGCAGCAGGGCGCCGCCGTCGGCATTCAACAGCCGCAGGGCTCCGGAGCCCTCCGCGGCGAGGTCCGCGCGGGCCAGGGTCCAGGCCAACAGCTCGATCGCCGAGCCCGCGAGGTCCGGCTCACCGGCCCGCAGCTCGGCCAGGCGATCGGCCTGTGCGAGGGGGGCGAGGAGGGTCGCCGCGTCGGTGAACCGGTCGGCCTCGAAGCGGCACCAGGCCAGGCCGTACCGCGCCTTCGCCTCGAGCTCGGCATCCTGGCCGCCGACCCGTTGGAGCAGGTCCTCGAAGCGGGCCGCGGCAGCCTCTCCGTCCCCGGCCTCGGCCAAGTCCTCGGCGAGATCCAACAGGGCCCGGGCCCCTTCGCGGCCTTCCCCGTCGGTCTCCGCCGCGCGCGCCAGGGTCCGGGCCCGCTCGCCGGGATCGTCGGTGGTCCGCGCCAGGGCGATCAGGGCCTCGGTCTGGAAGCTGCCTTCCCCGAAGCGTTCCAGATACAGGCGCCAGGCCGCGGCGGCCTCGGGGCGTGCCCCGCTCTCTTCGAGGGCCCGGGCCGCCATGCGGCTGGATTCCTCGGCCTCGGCGCAGGTCGGCATGTCCTGGACCAGGGCGCTGAACGTCTGGGCCGCGGTGCCCAGGTCGCCGGCCAGGTACCGGCACCAGGCGACGCGGGAGCGGGAGCGCGAGCGCGCGGCGTCGTCCTCGGCCTCTTCGAGGGCGGAAGTGAAGGCCGCTTCGGCCGCGTCCCAGCGCTCGGCCCGGAAGCGTGCTTCCCCGAGGACCAGCAGAGTCGGGCCGCGATAGCCGGCCTGTTCCCCGCGCTTCAGCAGGGTCTCCGCCAGCCGCTCGGCCTCCCGCGCGTCCCCGGAGTTGAGAGCCGCGACGGCGGCGGCGTGGAGGGCGTAGTCCGAGCCACCCTGGGAGTAGGCCTCTCGGGCATCCTCGGTCCGACCGAGGGCGTTGAGGGCGTCGCCCCGGGCGATGTGCAGGCGTTCGGCCAGGCTTTCCGGCGGACCGGTGGCGAGGCCCCGTTCGAACGCGCGCAACGCGGCGTTCGCGTCCCCGTTGGCCTCGTGCGCACGGCCGTACCACAGGCAGGCCTCGGCGTCACCCTCGGAGGCCAGGGGAGCGAGGGCCTCGACGGCACGTTCGGGCAGCTGCGCGGCGACGAGTTGCGCACCCTGCTGCAGCCGGCACTCCCGGGCAAATTCCGATTGCGGGAAGCGCCGCAGGACCTCTCCGAAGGCCTGGGCCGCCTGTTGGTGTTCGCCGAGGGCCGCCAGGGCGAACCCGGCGCCGCGCAGGGCCGAGTCGCGGCGCGCGTCGTCGGCGGGAATGCTCCCGAACACCTCCAGGGCCTCGGCCGGGGCCGACGTCTCGAGCAGGGCCTCCCCGAGCAGCACGCTGACCTCCCCGGCGGCCGGGTCCTGGGCGTGTTGGCGCAGGAACAGGCGAGTGCGTTCGATCGTGGCCGGAGCGTCGTCCCGTTCCCAGGCGCACCACGCCCGGGCCCGCCGGGAGTCCGCCGCCGTGGGCGCCTCGGGGAAGCGCTCCAGGTGTCGTTCGTAGGCCACCTCGGCCGCGGCGTAGTTCTCCGCTTGGAAGTGCGCTTCACCCAACAGGAACCCGGCGGTCGTGTGCAAGTACTCCTGGTCGCTGCGCAGGACGCCGTCGAACCACGGCGCCGCATCCGCCGGACGTCCCAGGGTCAGGAGACATTCCCCGGCGCGGAACCCGGCCTCGGCGCGGTACTCGAAGCTGTCCTGGCGGGCGAGTCGGTCCCAGTGGGGGAGGGCGTCGGCGTGCCGCTCGAGGGTGAACAGCGCCGTGGCCAGGCGATAGCGCGCGAGTGGGGCACGTTCGTCGTCGGGGTACCGCTCGAGGAAGCTCTCGCCGGCCTCGACCGCGAGGTCCCACAGTTCCCGGTCCACCAGGCCGGCGAGCAGGCGGTAGTCCTCTTCGGCGTTCGAACCCTGGGCCGCGGGCAGCGACAGCGCGGCCGGAGCGGCGACCGGGGCCGTGGACAGGGCCTCGGGCCCGTGGGCCGCCAGACCGAGGGCGAAGGTGACACAGACCCCCGGGAGACAGCGTCCGCGCAGCGGGCGCGCCGCGGGGCGGTTTCCGTGGAGGGCAGAGCCTGCCGTTCCCAGCGTGGAGCCCTGGGTCGGGGCCGGGGAGTTCGGTCGAAGGGGGGTCGTGCGGTCCATGTGGTGGTGTCGCAGGTGCTGGGGCCCGGTGGGCTTGTCGTGCGGGCGCCGCGCGGCGCCAGCCGAGGAGGATGCGGGCAGACGGGCAGCGTCAGCCCGCAACCTCAGGGGCATTTCGAGGGGCGAACAAGAGCACGGGGTCTCGGCCATGTCGTGGCTAGGACCCGATTCCTTGGGGGATGGCGGGTAGCGGCTTCGCGCCCCCGC
>CAAKHF010024914.1:509009-665563 GCA_901007745.1 Hippocampus kuda
GCCGACCCCGTGCTGATCGATGCGGCCGGAGGGGTCGCCGACCCCTCCGACTGCTCCTCAGCCGAAGTCAGTTCCTGTGGATCTCGTCGCGCAGGGCGCGCACGTCCTGGCGGAGGCCACGCATCTCGCGACGCATTTCGCGCAGCAGCTCGGTCAGCTCGGCGGCGTGGAGCTGCGCCGGTTGGGTGGCCACCGGAGCGGCGGCCTGGGGGTGGCGGGCGAGGGCTTCGCCGTAGATCCCGCGGCTCGCGGCCGGCTCGGCGATCAGCCAGGGGCTGGCCCCGGGGTAGATGGACCCGACGAGGGAGCTGTTGTCCTGCGGGGCTTCGGGGGCCTCGGGCCAGTCGGGCAGCGCTTCGGGCTCTTCGCAGGGGGGCGGTTCACTGGGCTCCTCACAGGGCTCCCCGCTGGGGAACTCCATGCCCTCGGGACCGAAGACCCCCTCGGGGCCGAAGGGACCCTCCGGACCGAACACACCCTCGGGGCCGAACGGGCCCTCGGGACCGAAGACTCCCTCCGGTCCGAACGCGCCGTCGGGACCGAAGACGCCCTCGGGGCCGAACGCACCTTCGGGACCGAAGACTCCCTCGGGACCGAAGGCCCACTCTCCGTCCGGTTCGACGAGCGCGGGCCAGCTCGGAGCCCCGTGGGGCACGCCGGCGAAGAGGCCCTGGGGCAGGGGGGCCGGCTCGACGATGCGTTGTCCTTGCACGACCGACGGAGCGGCTTGGCCGCGGCAGTTGCAGGCGCAGCAACCGTTGGGGTTGGGGGCCGGGGCCGGGGCGGTGTGCCCGCGCAGGCGCGCGGAGCGCGAGGGCGTGCAGTGGGGGGCTCCGAACAGGCGGATGTGCGCTTCGAGCTGTCCGTGTTGCTCGGCGAGCTGGCGCTCGAGCTCCTCGGCCCACTCCGCGTGGAACTCGTCGGCGAAGTCGTGGTCGAGCTGCGCGAGGCTGTCCCGCAGTTCCTCGGCGAGTTGCTCACCGAACTCCTCTCCGACCTCGGCCAGGGCCTCCTCGAGGTCCTCGAGCTCTTCGAAGAACTCTTCGGGCTCGTCGAAGTCGAACTCGAACTCGAAGTCCATGTCCGGCATGTCGAACTCGAAGTCGTCCGCATCGAACTCGTGCACGGACTCGAGCAGCTCTTCGTAACGCTCGGCGGCGTCCTCTTGGCAGGACACCTCGGCCTGCTCCATCCGCGCGAAGGCCTGCTCGAGCTGCCGGCGGGCGGCGTCGAGCTCGCGCTCCTGGTGGTTGAGCTGCTGCTGGAGGTCGCGTTGCAGCTGCTGCTCGGCGCGCTCGAGCTGGGCGGCGGCCTGGGCCAGCTCGCGGTCCATCTGTGCGGTCTTCTGGCTGTAGGCCCGCTCGAACTGCCGCTCGAGGTTCATCAGCTCGCGGTCGCCGGCGCGGCGCTCGCGCTCGCACTGGGCCTCGAGCTTTTGCAGCTCGCGCTGGTACTGCTGCTCCTGGTCGGCGAGCTCTCGCTGGTAGCGCCGTCGGGCGAGCTCGGCCTCCTTCTCGTCCTTGCCGTCCAGTTCCCGCTCGTGATCGGCCAGGAGCTGTTGCAGCTCCGCCAGCTCGCTGTGGGCAATGTCGGTGTGCAGGCTCAGCTCGGCCTCGAGCTCCTGGGCGCGCAGGGCCAGGTCGTCGCGACTGGCCGCGATGCGGTGGTGCCAGTCCTGGGTCAGGGCCTCCAGCTCGTGGGCGCGCTCCTGGGCCAAGGTCTCGAGGTGCCAGTTCCGCTCGGCCAGTTCCTGTTCGATCTGCGCGGTGCGATCCGCGAGGTCGGTCTCGAAGGTGGCCTCGCGATCGGCGAGCTCTTGGACCAGGCGTTCGAGCTGGGCCTCGTATTCTTGGAGGGAGCGTTCTTGTTGCGCGAGCGCTGCCTCGGCGAGGCGCGCAGCTCGGCGTTCGGCCCCGTCGCGGGCGTCCTGTGCGGGCGCGAGCGACCAGGCGACGGGTGCGCTGGCTCCGAGGAGCAGCGACAGGGACAGGGCGGCGTGTTTCATCGTTGCGTGGGCTCCGACGCGGGTTCCTTCGTGTGTGGGGTGGCCACGAAGGAGTGGTTCAGTTGTTGGTGGCGGTGAGCTCGAAGAGCAGGACGGCGGCTGCATCGCGCATGCCGTTCAGGGCCTGGAGGCGCTCCCGGAGCTTGGCCAGGCTGACGTGCAGCTCGGGGTCGGTCGCTTCGGGGGACAGCTCGTCCTGGAGCAGGTCCAGTTCCCGGTCGAGCAGCTCCAGCTCTTCCTCCAGGAGGCCGTACTCCTCGAGGAGCTGCTGCTCCCAGTGGGGGGTGGCGTCCCGGGGCTCGCCGGCGGGGAACAGGACCTCGCCGGTGGTGTTCTCGGCCGGCTCGGCCGGCGCTTGGTCCGGGGCCTCGGCCACGGCGGGGGCTTCGTCCGGAGCCTCCACCGGGGTCTCGACGATCCGGGGCTCCCCGGAGGGGTCCGGGAGGCTGGGCTGCGGGGCGTCCCCCGGGGCGGCCTCGCCCCCGGCGCTCACCCGCGGGGCGGCGCCAGCGGTCGTGACCAGCAGGGCGATCGCCGCGGGGGCGAACCAGTGCTGTCCGTTGTCCGGCGCCGGGTCGGGAACCAGCAGGCGCTCGATGCGGTGCCCCAGGCGCGAGTTGGCCATGCCGGCGATCGGCAGGGCGGGGGCGCGCCGGCGGCGGCCGTCGAGGATCCAGCGGGCGATCTCCGCCAGGCAGCTCGCCAGGGCGATCCGGTCGCCGGTCCAGGAGACCGCCAGGTCGTCCGCGCGTTCCTCGGCGACCTCCACCAGGCGTTTGCGGGCCAGGCGCAGGAGGGGCTGGAAGAACAGGACGCGCTCGAGCATCGCGAGGGCCGCGAACCAGGCCGGATCCCGGCGCCGAACGTGGGCCAGTTCGTGGGCGAACATCGAGCGCTCATGGGACGGCCGGAGCCCCTCCAGGGCGCGCAACGGGAGCGCGACCTCGGGCCGCCAGAGGCCGAAGGTGATCGGTCCCTCGAGCCGGGAGGAGAAGGTCAGGCGGACGTTCCGGCGCAGGCCCGCCCGGCGGCGCACCGCGTCGAAGCGCGCGAGCAACGCCGCGTCCTTGACCGGTTGGCGGCGGCGCAGGTCCCAGCCCAGGCGCAGGGCGCTCAGCAACAGAGCGACCGCCAGGACCGCCGCGGGGGTGGTCCACAGCACCACGGTCAACTCGTTCCAGGAGAGCCGCGGCAGGTGCTGGACCAGGGCGGTCAGCCGTGCGGCGTTGGCGCCCCCCTCCGAAGAGGTGGACTCGGGGAAGTCGGACCCGATCGTGCCGGCCGCCGTCGGCTGGGCGGGAGTGCCGGCCGCGCTCGCGAGGAGCGTGGCGACATCGTCCGCGGGGGCCGCCTCGGGCTCCTCCTGCGGGGGGGTCTCGGTCCTGGTCAGGGCGTTCCGCAGGGCGGCGCGGGGCGCCGGGTCGGCCGGAGCCTCGGGTTGCTCCGCCTCGGGTTGCTCCGCCTCGGTCCGCGGGTGTACTGGACCGGCCAGGAACCGCTCCGCGGCGGACGCCGGCGGGATCGCGGACCCGCGGTCGGGCCGCGCCTCGAGCAGGGGCCCGAAGGTGGCCGCGGCGGGGCCTTCGGAGCGATCGCTCTGCCGGCGCAGCGGTGCGGGCCCGGATCGGGTGGGTCGGTCCGACAGGCGGGCAGGACCCGGCCGGAGGGGCTCGCGGTGGACCTCGGGGTCGGGCTCCGCCGTGGGCTCCAGCGGGTTGCTCTGCGCGAGCAATGCGCCCTCGGCGGGGGCGCTGGGAGCCTGTTCGGCGACCGAGGGGTCGCCGGAGTCCAGGTCGATGACCCCCAGGACCGGAGCGTGGGGGAACAGGCTGGCCAGGGTGGCCGTGGCCAGGGGTCCGACCACGCCCAGGCGCCAGATCCGCTCGGTGGTCCGGGCGGAACGGCCCCGCCCCGGCCGGGTCAGGAACCACGCCAGGCCCAGGAGCACCGTGGAGTGCACCAGGTAGGTCGCCAGCCAGGCCAGCACCTGGGGAATGCCTCCGGAGAGGAACCCGCCGGACAGGACCGGGTCGGAGAAGCCCATCAGGCAGCCCCTCCTTGCTCCGCGGAGTGTTCGCTCTCGTCGATCAGGTCCCGCAGTTGCTCCAGCTCGTCGGCGTCGATCTCCTGCTCGGTCAGGAGGTGCCCCACCAGGGCGGCCGCGTTGCCGGCGAACAGGCGGGCCGTCAGGTCCTTGACCATCGAGCGGGTCACGACCTCTTCGCTGACCGTGGGCCGGTAGACGAATTGGCGGCCCTCCGTGCGGTGCTGGACGACCCCCTTCTTCTCCATCTTCGCCAACATCGTGGCGATCGTCGTCAGGGCCCGGGGCTGGTCCCCCTGCTGGGCCGCGTGGACCTGGGCGACGGTGGCCTCTCCGGAGCGCCAGAGGACCCGCATGATGGCCATCTGCAGCTCTCCGAGGTGGTGGGATCGACTCATGGCGGTGGCGCGGCGAGGGTCAGGCGGCCGGCTGGCGGGGGCCAGCTTCTACGACCGCGGTAGTAGATACGAGATCCAACCCGCCATGTTTTGGAATCCGCGCGGAAAAAAACATCCCGGCCCCCGGGCACGAAAGAAGGCCTACCCCCGCGGGGAGGTAGGCCTGTTTCGCGATCGAGCGGAGGCATCCTCGCGGGCCCTCCCGTCCCGACCGCACCGAGCGGTCTCGGTTTGCTCTGACGTTGCCTCGGTCGCGGGGGTGGAACCCCCGTCTCTCTCCCTAGGCTCGCCGATGCGGCGCTCAGCGCTTCGACCCGGCGATAGGGTTACTCATCGGCCGGATCGGGGTCCGGACCTGCGTCGAATCGGACCTCCAGGGGGCCCGCAGCGCGGGTTCGACCGAAGGCTTGCACGGGGGTGGGGGAGATCGCGCCCAGGGGCTCGGCCACCAGGGCGTGGGAGAGGTCGAAGGCCGCCTCGAGGTGCCCCCGGGCGTCCGTTTCCGTGCCCCAGGACCAGGCGGCCGCCCGTTCGGACCAGGCCCAGATCCGCGCCGGTTGGGGGAGTCCGCTCCCGTCCCGGCAGCGCAGGGGTCGCTGTTCGCCCTCCTCCAATACCAGCACCACGTCCCCCGAGCCCCGCAGGACGCGCTCCGCGGGCAGGTGCCGCTGGGTCCGATCGACCGCCCGCAGCAGGGTGCCCTCGCCGCTGGCGATGAACAGGAACGTCCCGCCGGCTCGGGTGAGCTGGTACCCGTTCCAATGGGGGTCCGTGTCGCCGCCCTCCCAGGAGGTGACCAGGACGTTCGGGAGCGGTCTCCCGCTCTCGTCCACGACGGTGCCCCGCACGGGATGGCCTACCTCGAGCACGAACTCGAGGGGCTCCTGGTCCTCGGCGAAGGCCTGGTCGAAGACCCAGTGGGCCCGGTGGCGCAGGTCCGAGCTGAAGGCGGCCACGTGGGCCCGGGCGGGGGCCGCGAGCTGGGCGGAGCCCCGGGCGTCGGTCCGCGCCCGGGCGACCACCCCCAGGGAAGTCCCCGGGGCGGCCCCGGAGGGACCCTCGGCGTAGACCCGGATCTCGGCTCCGGTGATCGGGTTGCCCGCCTCGTCGTGCACCCGGGCCTCGAAGGGGTGGGCCTTGCTCAGGCGCAGGTCGATGCGGCGCTGGCCCGCCTCGCGGTCCTGGGACCAGAGGCCCATCCAGGGCGAATCCGCCGGCGCCATCGCGTGGACGTGGTGCTCCCCGGGGTCCTGCTGGAACCCGAAGCGGCCCCGGGCGTCCGAGTGGGTGATCTCCAACAGGGTGTTCGTGTGGCCGTCGAACAGGGCCACCGGGGCGCCTTCCACCGGGTCGCCGCCGGGGGAGGTGATCTGGCCCTCGAGGATGCCCTCGGGGGGCAGCTCCCCGGACATGCCCGGCAGGCCCACCAGGGCGGCCGTGCCGATCCCGACCATCAACAGGGCTCCCTTGCCGAGGGTCAGGTGCGGGCGCGGATCGGGATCGGTCATTGGACCGTCCTCCGCATGGCCACCAGGGCCTCCTCGAAGGACAGCAACATCTGGGCACTGCGCTCCGCCAGCACCAGCTCCCGCTCCAGACGGGCGCGCCGCAGGGTCGCCGCCTGCTCCGGGCTGGGGGCCCCGGAGGTCCGCACGAGCTGCACGGGCGCTTCCTCGGCGGGGGGCTCCGCCGCGGGGCTCCCCCCGGACTCGGCCGCCGGGGCCGTGGTTTCGAGCTCCTGTGCCCGACTGGGGGACTCGAACGGGGCGGTCACGAGGGCCAGAACCACGAGGGGCAAGCCGGCCAGGAGGATGCGTTGGTTCTGCTTCAAGGGGGGTACTCCGTGCCCCCTCTTCGGACGAACCCGCGAGGACCTTGACCGCCCGGGTCCGGTGCCCGGGGTCCGCGGGGGCCATGGCTTCGATGCCCCAAATGACCTCCGGCGGCCGGGGCGGACCGTGGGCGGCCCGGGTTGGGATGGTGTTTGCGGCCGCCCGGATCTGGACCCGCCCCCGGCTTGGCCCCAACATCCCCGGGGAGCGCGCGTATGCGGCCTCGATGTCGAGGGGTCGGCCTTCCGTGGCGATCCACGGCTATCGGGCTCCCGCGACCGTTTCCAAGACCAGGCACCGCCCCCCATGTCAGCAATCGAAACCGTTCCCAGCTCGGAGCTGGGCGAGACCATCGCCCGGGAGAGCGCCTGGGTCGGCGATCTCCAGACCGCCCTCGGCCACATCCTGGTGGGCCAAGAAGAACTGTCGCGCGGCCTCCTGGTGGCCCTGTTGACCGGCGGGCACGTGCTGCTCGAGGGCCTGCCCGGCCTGGCCAAGTCCCTGGCGGTGGCCTGCCTCGCGAACGGGGTCCACGGCAGCTTCGCCCGCATCCAGTTCACGCCGGACCTCCTCCCCTCCGACCTGGTCGGGACCGAGATCTACGACGCGAAGCAGGGCTCGTTCCACGCCCGCAAGGGTCCGATCTTCGCCAACTTCCTGTTGGCCGACGAGATCAACCGCGCCCCGGCCAAGGTGCAGTCGGCCCTGCTCGAGGCCATGCAGGAGCGCCAGGTCTCGATCGGGGGCGAGTCCTTCCCGTTGCCGCGCCCGTTCCTGGTGCTGGCCACCCAGAACCCGATCGAACAGGAGGGGACGTACCGCCTGCCCGAAGCCCAGGTGGACCGCTTCTTCCTGAAGCTCCTGGTCGGCTACCCCACGGCCGAGGAGGAGCTGGAGATCATGACGCGCATGGCCACGACCCAGGAGCCCCCCAAGGTCGAGCCGATCGTCCAACTCGACACGATCCTGCGGGCCCGGCAGTTGGTGGACCGCATCCACGTCGATCCGCGTCTGTCGCAGTACATCGTGCGGCTGGTCCAGTCGACCCGCGATCCGGCCGCCCACGGGATGCCCGAGCTCCAAGGGGCGATCCAATACGGCGCCAGTCCGCGGGCCTCGATCGTGCTGTCCCTGTGCGCCCGTGCGAACGCCTTCCTCGAGCACCGCGGCTTCGCGACCCCCGCGGACGTGAAGCGCGTCGCGTTGGACGTGCTGCGTCACCGGGTGATGCCCAGCTACGAAGCGGAGGCCGAGGGGCGCACGTCCACGGACCTGATCGCGCGGGTGTTGGAGACGGTCCCGGTGCCCTGACGTGCGACGCCGCGAACGCAATCCCCGCGGGGCCCCGGTCGGCGGAAGCGACGAGGCCGTGTTGCTGGCACCCGAGCGCATGGCGCGGGTGCGGCAGATCCAGGTGCGGACCCGGGGCGCGGTCCAGGGCGCGTTGCAGGGCGCCTACCGCTCGCGGTTCCGCGGCTCGGGCCTCGAGTTCGAGGAGGTGCGTCCCTACCAACCGGGTGACGAGGTCCGCACGATCGACTGGAACGTGACCGCGCGCACCGGGGCACCCCACGTCAAGAGCTACGTCGAAGACCGGCAGCTCGTGCTGCAGCTCGTGGTGGACTCCAGCCCCTCCATGGACTTCGGCACCGCCGAGCGCTCGAAGCGCGAGGTGGCCGCCGAGGCCGCGGCCCTGTTGGCCTTCGTCGCCGTCGGACAACAGGACCAGGTCGGACTGACGCTGTTCGCCGATTCCCCCGGCCTCCACCTCGAACCGAACACCGGCCAGGCCCACGTACTGCGGGTCGTCCGCGAGGTCGTCGCCGCCCGTGGTGGTTGGGTCGGCAGCGCCCTCGGCAGCGTGCTCGAGCACCAATTGAAACACCTGAAGAAGCGCGCGATGGTGTTCGTCGTGTCGGACTTCCTGGGCGTCGACGAGGGGGGCGAAGACTGGGGCGACGCCCTCTCCCAGTTGGGCCGCCGGCACGATGTGCTGTGCCTGCGGGTCGTCGATCCCTTCGAGGAGCGCTTGCCCGAGGCCGGCCTGCTCCTGGTGGAGGGGATCGAGGAGGGCGGCGCGGTGGAGATCGACACGTCGAGCGCCCGGGTCCGCGCCGCCTGGGCCGCCCGGGCCGAGGCCCGGCGGGAGCAACTCGTGGAGCGGACCCGGCGCGCCCGCGTGGACCTGGTGGAGCTGCGCACCGACCAGGATCCGGCCGACGTGCTGATCGCCGCCTTCGCGCGGCGCGCACGGCGCGGGGGGGCGGCCTGATGCTGCCGTTCCTGTGCGGGTCCGTCCTCGCCCTCGCGGCCGCGGTGCCCTCGGGGACGCCCGTTCCCCAGGAGCAACCGGCGACCTGGTCCGTCGCGCCCGACCGGGCCGAGGTGGGGGAGCCCTTCACGTTGACCCTGGAGCTGGAGTCCCCGGCGGTGCTCGATCCGGGCGAGCCGGAGCTGGATGACTCCTGGGTCGTGCTCGACACCGCCAGCGTGCCCCTCGCCGGTGGCGTGCGCTTCACCTGGTCGGTGGCTTCCCTCGAGGCCGGCTCCCGCCTGATCGACTTCCGGCCGAGCGACGAGGTGCTCCTCGCGGTCGAACCGGTGCGCGTGCGCATCGCCAGCGTGCTGTCGGCGGACGAGGCGCAACCCCGTCCGATCCGCGGCTTGCCCGGTGACTTCGGCGCGGTGGCGGCCGAAGACGCGTCCCGGCCGGCCTGGCAGCTCCTGCTCGCCGGCATGCTCGCGGGCCTGGCGCTGGCGGGACTCGGGGCCTGGCTGTGGCGCCGCCGCGGACGCTCCGCCCCGGCTGCACCGGCGCCGGGCGTCCTCGCGCGCTTCGAGGCCCTCGAGCCGGAGAGCGCCGACGCCGCGGACCTGCACCATGAATGGGCACACCTCCTGCGCGAGGCCGTGGACCGGCGCAGCGGAGAGGTGCGCGCCGCCTGGGTCGAGGACCGTTGGCTGGCCGCCGTCGGCGAAGAGCCCTGGATGGCGGCGGAGCTGCACGGGCGGATCGCCGCGGCGCTGGAGGCCTGCGCGCGGATCCGCTTCGGCGGCGAACGGCCGAGCGCCTTCGCCACCGAGGGGCTGCAGCGCGACCTGCGCGCCCTGTTGCACGAATTGGATGCCGCTCCGACGCCGGGCCCGGAGCGCGAACCCGTGAGGGCCGCATGAGCCGGTTCCCCGGACTCGCCGTTCCGCCCGTCGCCCGGGCGCAGGACGCGGCCGGCGCGGCCGAAGGGGCCAGCGCCGCCTCGGCCCGACTCCACGTCTGGGGGGACTTCGCCCTGTCCGACCCCCTGTTTCTCGGCCTGTTGCCGGTGGTGCTGCTGGCCCTCCTGTGGGGGCGTTCCCGGGCCGGGCGGGCCCGGGGTCGCGTGTCGATCGCCGACCAGGCCCTGCCCCGCAGCCTGCGCCAACGGGTGCTGTGGATCCCCCGGGTCTGCGCGGTGGTCGCCAGCCTGCTGGTGGTCCTGGCCCTCGCGCGTCCGGTGCGCGCGAACATCGAACGCACGGACATCTCCGAAGGGGTTGACATCGTCGTCGTCGTCGACCGCTCCTTCTCGATGCACCACGAGGACATGGCCCCCGGCCGCAACCGGCTCGAGGTGGTCAAGGAGGTCGTCTCCGACTTCGTCACCCGGCGCACGACGGATCGGGAAGGGGCGGCCGACAAGGTGGCCCTGTTGACCTTCGCCCGCTTTCCCGAGTTGCTGTGCCCGTTCACCCTGGACGCCGAGGCCCTGCAGGGCTTCCTCGCGGGCGTCGAGCTGGCCCAGTCGCGGGAGGAGGGTGGGACGGCCATCGGCGTCGCCCTGGCCAAGGCCGTGGCGGTGCACGCGGACAGCGACGCCAAGTCCCGCGTCGTCGTGCTGCTGACCGATGGCGAGAACACCGAGCAGAAAATCCTGCCGATGGACGCCGCCGAGCTCGCCGCCGAGGAGGGCGTGAAGGTCTACACGATCTTCTCCGCCAAGTTCGTGTACCAGCACGACCCCTTCCGCGGCTGGCGTCCCACGAACCAAGAGCCGGACACCCGCGAGCTGCGGGCGATCGCCGACCTGACCGGCGGGCGCTTCTTCCGGGCGCGGGACGAGGCCGACCTGAACGAGATCTACTCCGCGATCGAGCTTCTGGAGCGGACGCCGCGCGAGGAGCGTCGCTTCGAGGAGACCTTCGACCTGTATCACCTGCTGTTGTTGCCGGCCCTGGCGCTCTACCTCTTGGCCTGGCTCTCGGACGTCACCTGGGCGCGGAGGCTGCTGTGAACAGTGCCTTCGGCTTCGACTTCCTGCGCGGTTGGCTGCTGTGGGGCCTGCTCGGGGCTGCGCTCCTCCTGGTCGTCGGCCTGTGGGGCGTCGCCCAGCGCCGTCGGGCCCTCGGCCGCATCGCTCACCCCGCCCGCCAGCAGCGCTTCGCGCCCGAGCAGTCCTTCGGCCGCGCGACCCTGCGCGTGGTCCTCTCCGCGTCGGCCCTGGCGCTGTTGGTGTTGGCCGTGGTGGGGCCGGTGCGGGGCTACACCCTGCGCGAGAGCGTCTCCCGTGGGATCGACGTCGTGATCTGCGTCGACACCTCCCGCAGCATGCTCGCCGAGGACCTGCGTCCCTCGCGCATGGAGCGCGCGCGGCGCGAGGTCAGCGGGCTGTTGGAGGCCCTGCGCGGCGACCGCGCGGCCCTGGTGGCCTTCGCCGGGGATGCCCGCGACGTCACCCCGTTGACCCACGACACGCGCACCCTCCGGGGTCTGCTGGATCAGATCGACCCCTTCGACAACCGGGTCGGCGGCACGGACCTGGCGACGGCCCTCGAGTACGCCCTGACCCTGTTCGACGGCCGGACCGGTGCCCACGAGGCGATCGCCCTGGTGACCGATGGCGAGGACCTCGAGGGCCGCGCCCTGGAGGTCGCCCAGCAAGCGGCGGACCGCGGCATCCGGGTCTTCGTCGTCGGCGTCGGCACCGAGGCCGGCGGGAAGATCCCCGAGCGCCTGCGCAACGGGCAACAGGGCTTCATCCGCGGTCCCGACGGAGAGGAGGTCGTGTCCAAGCTGGACGGCACGACCCTGGCGCGCCTCGCCGAGGTCACCGGCGGCGCGTACCTCTCCACCGAGGACGTTGCGGCTCCCCTCGAGACCCTCTATCGCCAGCGCATGTCGAAGCTCCAGGGCCGGGAATTGGTCGGGGGCATGCAACGTATTCCCCACGACCGCTATCAATGGCCCCTGGTCCTGGCCTTGACCTGCATAGTGGTCGAGAGCGGCCTGCGCGAGCGCAGGCGGAGGCGCCCGTGAAGCTCAGCGTTCCGTTGTTCCTCGGCTTGGCTTCCGGAGTCCTCGCGGTCTCCGATACAGGGGCCGAGCTCCGGGCCCTCGCCGGGGAGGTCAAGTCCCTGGACCGACCGGCGGGCCTCGAGCGGGCGGCCGCGTTGCTCGAGGATCCGGGCGAGCTGACCGAGCGGCTGCGGGCGGACGTGCACTTCGCCCGCGGGCTGCTGCTGGCCCTGGCCCCCGAGCCCCTCGAGGACGGCACCCTCGATCCGGATGGACCCCGCGCGGCGCGGGCGGACTTCCGTTCGGCACAGGCCCTGGCCGGTCCCGGCCCCCTGCGCTTGGATGCGACCTACGACCTGGCCTGGATCGACCTCGACACGGCCGAGGCCTGGTTCGCGCGCATCCCCGAGGTGCAGCAGGCCGCCGGCGTCCCCCCTCCGCCTCCGTCGGCGACGGCAGCGGACGAGGAGGAAGCCCCCGACCCCCTGGCCTCCGCGCGCGAGCGCTACCTGTTGGCCCGGGCGGGCTTCACCGAGCGCCTGCGGATGGACTGGCGCGACGAGGACACGCGCGCCAACCTCGAGTGGATCCAACGACGCCTGCGCGAGATCCGACAGATCGAAGAGCAGCGTCAGCAGCAACAGGACCCCGAGCAGCAGGACGACCAGCAACAGGACGATCAGGAGCAACAGGACCAAGAGCAGGACGAACAGGAACAGCAGGAGGGCGAGGACTCCGAAGAGGGCGAAGATCCCGAGGGCTCCGAGGACGAGTCCGAAGAGTCCCCGGAGGACGGCTCGTCCGAAGAGGAGCAGCCCCCGGAGGATCCCGCCGAGCAGTCCCCCGAGGATGGCGGCGAGGAAGACGAACAACAGGACCCCGCCACCCCCGAGGAGCAGGAGGCCCCCCCGGAGGGGGAGCCGCAACCGAGCGAGCCTTCGGACGAAGAGGTCGAGAGCGAGCGGCTGTTGACCCGCGAGGAGGCCATGCGGTTGCTGGACCGCCTGCAGGAAATCGAGGAGGAGGGCGAGCGCGTGCGCGCGCTCCTGCGTGAGTCCCGCCGTGTCCCGGTGGAGCGCGACTGGTGATTCCCGAACCGACCCACACGATGAGCAGCACCATCTCCCCCGTCCGCGGAACCGTCCGCCACGCCCTGCGAATCTGCGCGGCGCTTCTCCTGCTCCTGTCCGGTTCGGACACGGGGGCGCAGCCCCAGGGTGGCGTCTCGGTGGGAGCGACCCTCGACTCGGGGGTGGTGCGTCTCGGCGAGACGACCCAGGTCACCGTGTTCGCCGAGGGCACGCGCGACGCACGCCTGCGCGAGGTTCCGACCGTCCCGGGTCTGCGCTTCGGACGTGCCCAACAGGGCATGTTGCAGAGCATCGTGAACGGCCGGGTCAGCGCGCGGGTCCGTTTCGACATCCCGATGCGCGCCGAGGAGGAAGGGGAGTACACCCTGCCGCCCTTCGTCGTCGAGGTGGGCGGCGAGCTGCTCGAGACGCGCCCCCTGGAGCTGCGCGTCGTGCGCGACCTGCGGGGCGAGGACCTCGGCTTCCTGGACGTACGCCCCAGCGCGCAGCGGGTGGTCGAGGGGCAGCCCCTGTCGATCGAGCTGCTGTTGGGTCTCGATGCGGGGATGGACTTCGCCCAGCCGATCCTGCCGTGGTGGGACGAGCTGCCCGGCACCATCGAGTTGGAGAGCCGCCCCCAGGCCCCCGGTGCGCGGACCACGCGCTTGGCCGTGAACGGCCGCGTGGAGGTGGAGGCCGAATCCCTCGGGACCCAGGAGCGCGATGGCAAGGCCTACCGGGTGTACCGCCTCGAGCGGCGCGTGCTGCCGGTCCGTTCCGGCACCCTGGAGGTCGCCCGGAGCCACGTGGAGTTCGGACGTCTGGGGGAGGAACGGGGCTTCTTCTCGAACCGCTCCCGCAAGCTGGACTCCTTCTTCCTCAGCGCCGACGCCTTCGAGATCGAGGTCCTGCCCCTGCCCAGCGAAGGACAACCGGTGGACTTCGGCGGAGCGGTGGGCAACCTCCGCGCCCGGGCCCGGACGGACACCCGCGACGTGTTGGTGGGCGACTCCATCAAGCTGACCGTCGACTGGGAGGGCGAGGGCAACCTGGAGTTCTTCGAGGTGCCCGACCCCGGACGGATCGACGGCTTCCGGGAGTTCCGTGTGTACGGCAAGACCGAGGAGAAGAACGCCGATCGCCGTCGGGTGACCTACGACCTGGCGCCCCTCTCCGAGGATGCCGATGAGATCCCGCCCCTGCCGCTGACGGTCTACGACCCCCTCGAGGAGCGTTATGTCACGGTCACCACCGAGCCGATCCCGATCCGGGTGCGCCCCCTCGAGGGGAGCGGGGGTCTGGTGGACGAGTTGGATCTCGAGACCGTACGGGACATCTTCGACCTCGACGTGCGTCCCCTGTCGGAAGGGACCGGCGGCGCCGGTCCGGTGCCCGGGGACCTCGCGGTCGGGGGGACTCTGATCGGGTTCCCCGCGTTGCTCTTGGGGTTGCGCACGCTGCTGCGGCGACGGGTCGGCGATCCCGCCCGTCCCGCCGCCCGCCGTCGTCGCCGAGCCCTGCGGGAGCTGCGCGGGGCCTTGGATCGGGACGCTTCGCCCCACGGGGCGGCCCTGGCCTTCGCCGAATTCCTCGGTGCCCGTACCGCCGAGCCCGCAGCCGCCTGGGAAGGCCGTGACGCCGAGGCCTGGAACCGCCAGCTCCCGGCCGACGAGCAGCTCGACCCCGAACTGACCCAGGCCCTCGATGGGCTGCGCCTGCGCCTGGAGGCCGCGGCGTTCGGGACTGGGCAGCCCGTCCCGGCCGAGGACCTCCTGGCCTTGGCCAAGACCGCCGAGGAGGCTGGACTGTGAACCGACGACTCCCCCTGTGGATCCTGGGTCTCCTCCTGTCGATCCCCGCACTGCACGCCCAGGCCGACTCCGGTCCGGAGCGTCCCGCGGGGGATCTGGACGCGCCCTCCGTCGAGACCCCGGCCCTGTCCCGGGCCCAGGCCCTGTTCGCCGAGGGGATCGAGCGCTACCGCCGCGCCGAGCACGAGGCCGCCGCGCGCCTGTTCGAAGCGGCCCTCGAGGCCGGCGGTCCCGCGCTGACCGACGACGCCCGGGCCCGGGTGTTGCGGGCCCTCGGCAACTGCGCCTACCGTCAAGGGGAGGTCCAACGGGCCGTGGGTTGGTACAGCGCCGCGTTGCGCTTGACCCCCCGGGACGCGGACCTGCGCGCGAACGTCGAGCTGGCCCGTTCCGACGCCGGCCTGCCGGCCGCCGACCGCGGTGACCTGTCGTCGACGGTGGACCTGTTCCTCCACGCCCGCCGACCGGCGGAGGTGCGTCAACGGGCCTTCATCGGTGCGCTCCTGTTCTGCGTGGCGCTCCTGTTCGAGATCTGGCGCGGGGGACGCGTGGCGCGCGCGGCGGTGTTCACCACCGGGCTGGTGGCCCTGGTGTCGGCTTTGCCCTGGGTCGCCTCGCTGTTTCCCGGTCCGGAGGATCCGCACCTGGTGTTGCGCTCGAGCGCGGTCTCGGTGCGCAGCGAACCACGCAGTGAGATGCCCGCCGTCGCCCACCTGGACCCGGGCAGCATCGTCACCCGCCTGGACGAGCTCGAAGATTGGCTCCGCATCCAAGGACCCGGGGACGTGAAGGGCTGGATTCCGGCGGACGCGGTCTTCCGACTCGAGCGCTGACGCCGGCGGCCATGGGTTTCCGCATCACTCGGCGCAGGGCCCTGATCGGGGCCGGTCTGACGGTGGGGGGCCTGGTCGGGTTGCGGGCTGCGGTCCCGCGCCTCATGCGGGCGGGGCCGGTGCGGCGCGTCGAGGAGCTCTCCGATTCCGCCCAAGCTCTGGTCGCCGGGGCCCTCGAGGGCCTCGATCCGGAGCTCGTGTGGGACCTGCACGTGCACCTGGTGGGCATCGGCACCGGCGACAGCGGTTGTTGGGTGAATCCCCGCACGCGCAGCCATCGACACGTCGTCGACCGCTTCCAGTTCGACGTGTACGTGGCCGCCTCGGGGATTCGCGACCTGGAGCGGGCCGACCAGGAATACGCCGCGCGCCTGCGCGCCCTGGCCGAGGCGGCCCCCGCACCGGGTCGTTCGGTGCTGTTGGCCTTCGATCAGGTGTACACCCCGGCGGGGGAGCCCGATCCCGGGGCCTCCGCGATGTTCACGCCGGACGGATATGCCCGCGAGGTGGCGGCGCGTTCCCCGCGTCTGTTGGCCGCCGCCTCGGTCCACCCCCATCGGGCCGACGCGCTGGAGGCCCTCGAACGGGCGGCCGCGGAGGGGGCCGTCCTGATCAAGTGGCTTCCCAACGCGATGGCCATCGACCCTGCGGACGCGCGGCACGATGCGTACTACGCCAAGCTGGCCGAGCTGGGGCTGCCCCTCTTGACCCACGCCGGCACCGAGCGCGCGGTCCACGCGGCGGAGAACCAACGGCTGGGCAACCCCCTGCGCCTGCGCCGGGCCCTCGACCATGGCGTGCGCGTGATCGTGGCCCATTGCGCGAGCCTCGGGGAGGGGGAGGACCTGGACGACGGACTGGACGAGCGCGGGCGCCTCGAGAACTTCGAGCTGTTCCTGCGCCTGATGGGCGAGGCTCAGTACGCCGACACGCTGTTCGGCGACCTCTCCGCGACGACCCTCGTGAACCGAGCCCCCGAGGTGCTGCGCGAGCTGTTGGCGGCGACCGAGCTCCACCCCCGGCTCCTGTACGGCTCGGACTACCCCCTGCCGGCGATCGGTCCGATCGTCAGCGCGCGGCAGCTCGCCCGGCGGGGTCTGTTGGACGAGGGGGAGCGCGCTCCCCTGGAGGAGATCCTGGCCGGGAACCCCCTGTTGGGGTCCTTCGTGCTGGCGCGGCGCCTACGGGTGCAGCACGGGGGGCGGAGCCTGGGCTTCGGGCGCGCGGCCTTCGAGACCGCGCGGGTCCTGCAACGCCCCGGCTGAGGGCGCGCAGGGGGGAGGATCGCGCCCCCTTCGGACCTCACCGGGGCCAGGGCGGAGTCGCTGGGTGCTTGTGCCGCGCCCTCCGGAACGGGATCCTCGGGGCATGCAGGGGCAGTTCGATCCGGAGGCGGGAGCGACCGCGGGTTCCGCCAGGCCGCCGGGGCGCGGGCTCTCGCGGCGTGAGGTCCTCGGCGGAGCCCTCGGCGCCGCGGCGCTGACCGCGACCGGGCCGGCCTGTGTGCGCACCAGCGGGGCGATCGGTCCGACGGCCCCGGGGCTGGTGGTCGTGGCGATCGATGGCCTGCGGGCCGACCACCTCGGGTTGTACGGCTACGACCGGGACACGTCTCCGCGCCTCGACGTCCTGGCCGAGCAGGGGGTCGTGTTCGATCAGGCCTTCGCGAGCGCCCCGCTCCTCGTGCCCGCCCACGTGTCGCTGCTGACCGGCTGCCAGCCCTGGGTCGCCCGCCGTTACCTGCCGGCCGGTCTGGACGTGTCCTTCGAGCGTCGCTGGCGCCTGCCCCTGGAGGTCCCGCATTTCGCGGTGAACCTCCTGTCGAAGGGCTGGGCCACGGCCGCCTTCGTCGACCATCCGGAGATGTCGCCGCTGTACGGGCTGCGCACCGGGTTCCAGTTGTTCGTCGACTCCGCCGAGGAGGCGCGCCCGGGCCTCGCCGGCCTCGACCGTCGCATCCAGCAGTGGGTCCGCGGGGTCGATTCGGACCGGCCGTTCTACGCCTATATCCAACTGAACGATCTCGAGCGCTCCTGGTCCCAGCCCGATGCGGAGTGGGAGCGCTACTTCTATCCACCGCGGGCGGAGCTCTCCGACGTCCCCCCGGTCGGCCTGACCGACGAGGTCCTGTTCGCCGTGCCGTATTCGCGGTGGCGCGGCGGCGTGGTCTCCCTGGGGGCCTACCAGGCCTCGTACGACGGTCACATCCGGCGTTTGGATCAGCAGCTCGAGGCGTTGTTCGACGGCCTGCGGGCGATCGGCCGCTTCGACGACACGACCATCGTGGTCGTGGGGAGCTACGGGCTCCAGTTCGGCGAGGCGGGCCTGTACCTGCGGGCCGGCCGCTACTCGGTGGCCGACCTGCAAATCCCCCTGGTCATCCGTCCCCGCCAGGGGAGCCTGGACGCGGCCCGGCGTGGCCAGCGCTTCGACGGGATCTTCAGTACCCCGGACCTGGTCCCCACGCTGCTCGGGCTCGAGGGCCTGGCGATTCCCTGGGGGACCCACGGCCTGTCCCAGGCCGGCTACATCCGCGGGGAGGAGGCGAGCCCGCCCCGGGACCTGGCTTTCTCGTCCTGCGGGATCCAGGAGGGGTGCGCCCTGTTCGGACCGCGGTACGTCCTCGAGTACCTGCTCGCGGGGGACGTGTCGGACCCGCAGCTGCGGCGCTCCTGGTTCGGCGAGGAGATCGACCACTCCCAGCCGCCGCGCGCGCGCTTCTACGACCGCACCCTCGAACCGCATCCGCCCCTGGCGGACATGCCCCGCGCGGCGGCCCCGGAGATCTTCGACCAGTACCGCTCCGCGGCGACCGACTGGATCATCACGATGGAAGAGGTGCGCCGGGCCCTGCACGGGCGCTCGATCTTCGGGCAGCAGGTGGACGCCGAGACCCTGGCGCGCCTCCGGGAGCAGGGCTTCCTGCCCCTGGAGCGTTGAGGGGGCGGAATGGCGCCAAGACTGGTGCTGGATTGCGGCTAGACTGCCGACGGAACCCGGGCCCCGCGCTCCTTCGCCGGCCATCCCCCTGCACCTCCCAAGAGCCCCCGTGAGGATCCTCGCCATCACCCTGCGCTACCCGCCCTACGAGGGTGGGGGCTATGAGCTGCTGAATCGAGACGCGGTCGAAGAGCTGCGCGGCCGCGGGCACGACGTCCGCGTCCTGACCAATCGAGGGGAGCAGTACGAGGACATGTGCCACGTCATCGCGCTCCTCGAGCCGGGCCTCGACGAGCACGACGACGTCTGGCAGAGCGCGATCTTCGCGTCCAACCTGGAGCGTTTGCGGCTGCACTTCTTCCGCCGCAAGAACTACGCGGTCACCTCCCGGGTCCTCGCCCGCTTCGAGCCGGAGGTCGTGCTGTTCCTGAACATGGGGCTGCTCTCGTTGGCGCCGGTCCTGGCGGTCCGCCACCGCGGGCTCCCGAGCATCGCGTACGTCGCCGATGCGTGGCCCGGCAACCACTGGGTGCGCTGGTGGCGCGAGGACGCCGAGGGCAGCGCCCGCAAATCCGAACAACTCGCCGCCCTGGAGCGGACCTGGACCTCCTTCCGGCGGCACGTTCCCCTCGGCCCGGTGCTGGCGTGCAGCCGGAACTTGCAGGCCGAGCTGCTGCGGGAGGGGGTGCCCGCCGAGGATCTCTCGGTGTTGCCCCTGGGGATGTTGCCCGCCATGCAGGCCCGGGCCGAGGGCTCGCAACCCTCCGCGCGCGGGGCCGGTGAGCCCCTGCGGGTGCTCTGCATCTCGCACTTCTGGGAGGGCAAGGGCCAGCACCACCTGCTGGAGGGGGTCGCCCTGGCACGGGCCGCCGGGCTCCCGGTCGAGCTCGAGTTGGCCGGCAGTGGTCGGGGCGCCTACCGCGAGCGCCTGGAGCGCCGGGCCGCGGAGTCGGACCTCGCGGGCAGCGTGCGGTTCCTCGGCCGGCTCGCCCCCGACGACCTGACCGTCGCCCTGCACCGCTCCCACGTGTTGGCCATGCCGAGCGTCTGGGAGGAGCCCTTCGGTCTGGCGACCATCGAGGGGATGGCGAACGCCCTGGCCGTGGTGGCCTCGGACGCGGGGGCCTCGCCCGAGATCCTGGTGGATGGGGAGTGCGGCCTGATCGTGCCGCGCGCGGACCCCGGGGCCCTGGCGGCTGCCTTCCGGCGACTCGAGGCCGACGAGGAGTTCCGGCGCCGTCTGGCGACCCGGGCCGTCGAACGCGTCGCCGAGCGCTATACCCACACGCACTTCGTCGACGGGCTCGAAGGGGCGTTGACCCGCGCCGCGGGGTCGGGGGACGCCGTCCACGCGTGAGGCTCCTGGTCGTCACGAACGGCTACCCGCCGCGCGGACGCTTCGGCACCGAGTTCTATGCCCGGGCCCTCGTCCACGGTCTGCGGGCACGGGGTCACACGGTGGAGGTCCTGCACCCGGTGCGGGACGGGGCGGCCCCGCGCTATTCGTTGCAAACCGTCGAGGAGGAGGGCGTGCCGGTCCACCTGCTGGCCAACCCCGGCGATCCCGCGCGGAGCTTCGCGGCCAGCTACCGGGATGCGCGCGTCGAGCAGGTCTTCGCCGGGCTCGTGCGCGAACGCGGCTACGACCTGGTCCACTGCGTCTATCTCCTGTGGGGTCTCTCGGTCGGACTGCCGGGCGTCGCGCGCGGGCTGGGGCTGCCTTGCTTGGTCACGGCGACCGACCACGGCCTCGTCTGTCATCGGGGTCAGATGTTCGACGCAGACCTGCGGGCCTGCGGGGGACCCCACGGCCCGGAGGTCTGCGCGGCCTGCATCCGCACGCCGGCGCCCTTCGACCTCGCGCCCGGGCGCCGGGCGATCAAGCGCGTCCTGGCCCATTCCCTGGCGCGTCTGGGCGGCCTGGGGCGGGTCGTGACGACCGGCGCCGTCCAGGACCGGGAGAAGGCGGTCGCCGACGCGCTCGGACAGGCCGCGCGCGTGATCGCTCCGACGCCGCCCATCGGCGCCGCGCTCCTCGCCAAGGGCCTCGCGCCGGACAAGCTCGTCGAATTGGTCTACGCCTTCGACGAGGCTCCCTATGCCGCCGCTCGAGACCTCCCGCCGCCCCCGTCCCCGCGGATCGGTTTCCTGGGGCAGCTCGCGCCCCACAAGGGTCTCAACACCCTGCTGGCGGCGGCCCGCGGGTTGGCTCGGGAACGCGATCCCGGGTCCTTCGAGCTCGTGCTTCACGGGGCTCCGAGCGAAGGCCGGCACCGCCTGTACGCCGACCACGTCCTCGCGGACCTCGGCTCCGCGCGGGTCACCCGCGGGGCGACCTTCGGCCCCGAGGAGGCCCCCCGGATCCTGGCCGGCTTCTCGGCCCTGGCCGTGCCGTCGGAATGGGACGAGAACGCGCCCCTGTCGGTCCTGCAGGCTCGCGCGGTGGGCGTGCCGGTCCTCGGGAGCGACGTCGGCGGAATCCGCGCGGTGGTCACGCCCGGGCGGCACGGGCTGCTCGTGCCCCCCGGCGACGTCGGCGCCTGGCAGCGCGCCCTGGCCCGCGTCGTGGACGGCGACCTGCCGCGTTCCGCGGAGCCGGGCCTGCCCCTGTCCCTCGGGGCCCATTGCGAACGGCTCGAGGAGCTCTACCGGGAGGCGCTCGAGAGCCCCCAGAGGATCGCGACATGAACACGACGGCACCCAGCGGTGGGGCGAGCGAGCGGGCCGGAGCTCCGCAAGACGACAGCCTGGACGTCGGCTTCGTCTGCCACGGTTGGTTCCCCGATGCCGGCGGCGTCGAGAGCCACACCCGGGACCTCGCGCGGGAGCTCGTCCGGCGCGGCCATCGGGTGCACGCCCTGTGCCTCGACTACACGCCCGAGCACGAGGCCTACTCGGTCCGCGAGAGCCTGGTCGAGGGCGTGAGCGTCCGCCGCATGGCGTACCTGTACCAGGACCACCGGGCCCTGGCGGACGTCGTCGAGAACCGGCGGGCCGAGGACGTGCTGCACGCCTGGTTGGCGGAGCATCCCGTGGACGTCGTCCACGTTCACCACCTCACCGGTTGGGGCATGGGGGCCCTGCGCGCCATCCACGACGTGGGCCGGCCCTGTGTGATGACCCTGCACGACTACTGGTCCCTCTGTCCGCGGGGCCAGATGATGCGCCCGGACCGCGGGCTGTGCGCGCGGCCCGAGGCCGGGACCTGCGCGGCTTGTCTGGCGGCGACCTGGTCGCACCTGATGCCGACCGGAGGCGGGGAGCCCCGGGGCCCGGAGCGGGCGCCGCTCCCGGACGACCACGCCGCGGCGGCCGCGCGCACGGAGTTCGCCCTCGAATGCCTGGCGCTTCCCGAGCGCCTGATCACCCCGTCGCGCCGCGCGCGCACGGTGTTCGAACGCGCGGGGCTTCCGGCGGAGCGGATCGACGTGGTCGAGAACGGCGTGGACGTCGAGGGTCTGGTGGCCGCCGTCGAGCGCTGCCGACAGGAGCGGGCCGGGTCACCGGAGCCGGCCGGCGGACTGCGCCTCGGCGCTCTCGGGACCGTGTTGCCCAGCAAGGGCCAGCTCGAATTGGCGCGCGCCTTCCTGGCCTGCGACCTGGTCGGAGTCAGCTTGGAGATCCACGGCGCCCTGCCGCCTTACCACGGCGACGAGAGCTATGCCGCCGAGCTGCGCGCCCTGGCGGCAGAGCACGCCAGCGTGAACGTGCACGGCCCCTACACGCTCGAGGAGCTGCCCGGCATCCTGGCCGGCCTCGACGCGGTGATCGCCAACTCCCGCTGGGAGGAGGTCTACGGCCTGACGGTCCGCGAGGCCGCCGCCGTCGGCCTGCCGGTGCTGGTCAGCGATGGCGGGGACCTGGCGGCGGTCACCCGGGGCGGTGCGGCTGGCGCGGTGGTCGCGGTCGATGACCCCGCGGGCCTGGGGGACGCCCTGCGCACCCTGGCAGGGGACGCGGACGCGCGGCGCCGTTGGAGCGAATCCCCGCGCGCCGTCCACGGCACCGGGGCGATGGTGGACGAGCTCCTGGGGGTCTATCACGACGCGATCCTCCGTGCCGGCGGGGAGCCGCCGGTTCCCCCGCAGGCCGGCGGGGTCGCGCCCCCGCCGTCGAAGCCCGACGCGGCTTCGCCGACGCGCTCACTGTTGTGGCGGCTCCTGCACCGGCGCCGCGGCTGAGGCGCGGAGCCGTCCTCAGGCCCGTGGACGGTAGGTGTTCGAGGCCCCCAGCTCCCAGCCCCGGTCGCCGTCGTGCAGCAGCACCGCGCGACCGGTGTCGACCCGCAGGCCGAAGGAGCGGGCCGGGGGGAGGCCCAGGGCGGCGGCGGAGAGGACCCGCAGCACGTTGTAGTGGGTGGTGACGACGATCGTGCGGTGCCCCGCCTGCAGGGCGCGGTCCACGATCGGCCAGGCCCGGGCGGCGACGTCCTCGTCCGCTTCCCCGCCGTGTCCGCGCCAGCCCCAGGGGTCGGCGTAGAAGGCCGACACGTCCTCGGCATGCTGCTCGTGCAGGGCGGTGACCGTCAGCCCCTGCCAGGAGCCGCGGTGGATCTCGCGCAGGCCGGCGTCCTCGGTGGCGGACAGGTCGGTGCCCGCCTGGACGAGGTCGGCCAGCCGGCGTGCCCGTTGGAGGGGGGAGGTCAGGAGCGCGTCCGGTGCCAGGGCGACCAGATCCTCGGCCAGCTCCCGCGTGCGCTCCTCGCCCGCGGGCGACAGGGGCACGTCGAGGTCTCCATAGGCCTTGCCCTGCCATTCCTCGGCCACCTCGGCGTGGCGCACGAGCCAGAGCCGCGCTCCGGTGCCGCGACCGACGTGGGGATCCGGGTGGCGCGCGGGGTTCGACATGGCAGCGGGACGGTAGTGCCTGGCGGCCCCGGTTCCAAGGGCCCAGCGGCCGGGGATCAGCGGGCCGCGTGGGTCCAGTCGGTGAAGCCCATGTTCTTCCCGACCCGGGGCGCGTTGGGGGTGTCCGTCGGATAGGTCGTCCCGTAGGCGGCATTCCACAGGAACGGCAGCCAGCGGTCGTCCGACACGTCGTCCTCCAAGCCCGTCGCCGGATAGGGGTCGTTGCCGGAGGGCAGGAACTGGGGGGTGTGCAGCCAATCGAACGCGCGCCGCAGGGCCTGGTCCCCGAACCCCCAGGCGTCGTACCCGTGGCGTTGCAGGATCGCCGCGGTGACCCCCAGGCCTTGCAGGGCCTCGTAGACGTAGTTCTCCTTCGGCGGCGGCCAGGCGTAGTCTCCCCCGCGTCGCTGGTCGTCGGGCAGGGCTCCGGCCAGGGGACCGCAACCGGCGCGGTTGATCCCCACCGGTCGTTCCGCGTCGCACTGCCACGAGAGGTCCGGATCCCGGGAGCTGCCGCCGAAGGACAGGCCCGGGCAGGTCGCGTCCCCGGGGTCCCCGACGAAGCAGCGCAGCACGTCGGCCACCCGGGCGACCTCCGCGTCGTCCCGCAGGTAGAGCCCGATGCAGAGCCGTGCCGCCCCCGCGTGGGTCCCCCAGTTGTTCGGACGGGTCTCGTGGCAGGTCACGAGGCTCCAGCCGGTCTCTTGATCCGCGCGGAACACGGTGTCCCGCAGGTAGAGCAGCAGGGCACCGAATTCCGCGTCCAGCTCGGGGTCGAGGGTGCGCAGGTCGATCAGGTCGGCGGCGATGACCAGGGCCGGCAGGTTGCGCGCGATCGGCAGGACGTCGGTGTCCGTCGCCGCCGGCGGAGCCGCGACCAGGGCGCGCAACGCATCGAGGACCTCCTTCGCCCGCAGCCCATCGCCCCGGCGCACGGCGACCAGGGCCTTGGCGTAGACGTAGACGTCCTTCTTCTCGTTGCGGTCCGTCAGGTCCAGGTCGGACACCCCGTAGGAGCTGGCCTTCACGACGTTCGTCCAGGCCTGCCCGCCGGTGGGCAGGGCGCGGACCTCCTCCCGCGACAGCCAGATCCCCGCAACCCGCTTCGTCTCCGACACGACCGGCGGATCCTCGGGCGGGGGGTCGTCCCCCTGGGCCGTCGGATGCACGGCGCCGGCGGCCAGGACCAGGGGCAGGACCCAGGCCGGGTGCAGGCGGGGATGTGTCGTGGGACGGTCCGCGGTCGTGGGGTCGTTCATGGGCCTGGCTTCCTCCGGGGTGCCGGTGTTCGAGCCGGCAGGGGAGGGGGAGGGTAGTTCGCCAGGCTGAGGGGGAAGTGAAGCGCGGATGATCAGGGATTCATCGGGATCCCGCGGACCAGCACCCGCCCGACGGCGATCAGGAGCGCGGTCTCCTCGTCGTCGAAGGTGCGTTCGGCGACCGTGCCGATCCCCAGGGCGCCCACCGGCTCGTCGCCGTCGAGGATCGGGACGCAGGTGGATCCCTGGAGGCCGGTCTGCTTCGCGCCGGGCTTCACGTCCCCGGTGCTGTCGGTCTGCAGGTTGCAGGTCTGGACCGGCTTGACCCGCTCCACCGCCAACCCGGCCATGCCCTTGCCGACCGGAATCACGCGGATCTTCTCCAGCAGCGGGGGCGGCATGTCCGGCACGTTGGCCGCCAGGTGCAGCTGCCCGTCTCCGCCGAGGAAGTGGACCGTGCCCCCGTCGGCCGAGAAGTGCTCGAGGATCGTGCGCAGGGCGGCCTCGATGTCCTTCGCGTCCAGGTGTTCGCGAACGGTGGTGACCAGAGCGTGCTTGGAGCCGCCCGTCTCGGAGTCACCCTGTCCGGAAGCGGAAGTGGAATTCGACATGCTGGATTGCGTTGCGCGGCGGGGAGGATCGGGAAACGGGCACCCGTGAGTTTAGCGCACGGGGCCGCGCAGTTCCGCGTTCCCTGTGTCCCGGACCTCTCGGGGGAAAGCGGCCGGAGGGAATCCTCAATGGGGCGTCAGGAGGCCCTGCTCCACCAACCAGCGCTCCAGCTCCAGGGCCACCACGTGGTTGCCGGCCCCGGACAGGTGGGAGCCCCAGTAGAGCCCCGCGTCCCACTCCCCGCGGTCGATGCGCTCCTGTGCGAGGAGCAGCGGGGCCGAGAGGTCGATCACCGGCACGTCGCGCGCCGCCAGGGCTTCGAGCAGGCTCCCCCAGTAGGGCTCCCGCCCCCCGCGCAGGGACGCGAGGTCGGTGCGGGCCGGAAACAGGAGCACCGGCGCCGCCTCGGCCCCGCAGGCCAAGGCCTCGGCGTGGAAGCGCGCCAGGATTTCGACCGAGACCTCGAAGGGCTCCGCGTCGGTCGCCCGCCAGAGTCGCTCGGGGGAGCGGGCGCGGTGGGCGGCGATCAGCCCGAGGAGGCGGCCGAAGGAGGACCAGCGGCCCGTCGGCAGGGCGGGCACGTCCAGCCAGTGTTCGTGGGGCTCGAGGGCGTCGAGCAGAGACCCGTCGGTCAACGCCGCGTGGAGCGCGAGGCGCGTCGGGTAGGGTTGCGCAATCAACTCCAGCTCTCCGCCGGAGACGATGAAGCGCGGCTTGGTCGCCGCGAAGCCGGTGCTCGGCGTCCACAGGGGGCGGTAGCGGTTCACGTTCCGCCCGATGTTCTCGAGCATGATCCCGATGAAGATCACCCGGGCGCCGCGGTCCCGGCCCATGCGCCGGAAGCGCAGCAGGGCCTGGTCGGTCCCGTAGCCCCCGACGCCGAAGTTCAGGACCTCCAGGTTCGTCCGCCGGGCTTCCAGTTGCGCCTGGAAGGTCTTCCCGTCGCCGATCTCGTCCCCGAAGGTGAACGAGTCCCCGAAAGTGGCCAGGCGCAGGACCCCGTCGGCCGGCTGTGGCGCGTATTCGCGCCGCCCGCGGAGGCCTTCGGCGTTGATCGTGAACAGGCCGTCGTCGGAGCGCGACCCGGGGATCCAATCCCAGCCCAGCTCGGGATCGAAGCGCCCGATGTCGGTCCCGTCCCGCCGGGCCAGGCCCTCGATCCAGGCCGCCTGAGCCGGGTTGGTCACGGCCCCGAAGGGGGGCAGGGGTCGGCCGAAGGCCAGGGCGTCCCGCGCCAGCAGCAGGCTGAGCCCGAGGTCGAGGACGAGGAGGACGCCGAGGACGCAGGCCAGGGCCAGCAGCCTGCGGGGCCGCCTCCGGCCGGCGCGCGGGCCGGGCCCGGGGGCCGGAGCCTCGCCGGCGGGGGACGCGGGAGCAGAGCTCATCGGGTCACAAGGTACCAGCGGAGTGCCTCCAGGCTCCCGCTGGTGGGGCACACTTCCTACTCTCTTGCCTCGCGGGGGGGCGCAGCTCCAGAACCGGTCCCACGCGTCCCCGACCCGATGGACGAATCCCCCTCTCTCCCCACGCCGCCGGCCCTGTACGTGGAGGCCCTCTCGAAGAGCTACGAAGGGACGCGGGCCCTGGACGGGCTCTCCTTCCGGCTCGAACCGGGGCGGATCCTCGGGCTGGTGGGGCCCAACGGGGCGGGCAAGACCACGGCCCTGCGCTCGATCGCCGGGGTGCTGCCGATTCGAGAGGGGCGCGTCCTGGTCTGTGGCCACGACGTCACGACCCAGGAGGTCGAGGCCAAGCGCTGTCTCGGCTGGGTCCCCGACGACCCCGAGCCCTTCGATGCCCTGACGGTCTGGGAGCACCTCGAGTTCACCGCCGCCCTGTTCCGCGTGCGGGAGTGGACCGCGCGGGCGGAGTCCCTGCTGGAGCGCTTCGAGCTCGGCCCCAAGCGCGACGCCCTGGGCGGCGAGCTGTCCCGCGGCATGCGCCAGAAGCTGGCCTTCTCGTGCGCGTGGCTGCCCCGGCCGCGGCTCGTGCTCTTGGACGAGCCCCTGTCGGGTCTGGATCCGCGCGGGATTCGTTCGGCCAAGGAGGCCATCCGCGAGCTCGCGGACGGGGGCACCTCCGTGCTCCTGTCGTCCCATCTGCTGGACCTGATCGAGGCCCTGGCGGACGAAATCCTGATCCTCGACCAGGGTCGCTCGGTGTTCAAGGGCAGCCTGGCTTCCACCCGGGAGCGCCTGAGCCCCCAGGCCGGTTCGAGCCTCGAGGAGATCTTCTTCGCCGCGACCGGCGAGCTCGACCGCCCGGGTCGCAACGGGGTCGAGGGCGTGCTCGACGGGGACGACGCCGGGAGGTGAGCGGGATGGTCTCGGAGCCCGCCCTGGGCCTGTTGCTGCGCCTGAAGATGCGCGGGACGATCCGCCGTGTCTGGCGTCGCATGAAGACGCCCCGGGGAGCGATCCTGACCCTCTTCGGACTCGGGTTGTTGGCCCTGTGGGTGTTCGCGATCGTCGCCGGTAGCTCCCTGTCCTCGACGGTCGTCGGTTCGGTCGAGCCCGCGGAACTGCGCGAGAACGTCCGCCTGGGGACCCTGGTCTTCGTGCTGATCTCGGTCGGCGGAGCCTTCGTTCACCGGGGCCTGTTCCTGCCCCACTCGGAGATCGAGCGCCTGTTCTCGTCGCCCCTCTCACGGGCGGACCTGGTGCGCTACCGCCTGCTGGTGGGGGTCGGGCGCAGCGTGTTGGGGGGCTCGATCTTCGCCCTCTTGATTGCGCGCCGTTTGCCGCAGCCGGTGCTGGGCTTCTTCGGGGTCCTGTTCGCGATCCAGATCCTGCCGGTCATCAACCAGTTCCTCGCGATCCTCGCGGGGGTCGTCGAACAACGCCTGGCCAAGCGACTGCGGGCCGTGGGACGGGTCCTGACGATCTTGCTCGGCATCCTGGCCGGCGGCGTCGCTTTCCTGGTGGTCACCGGCCGTTCGATCGGCGAGGTTCCCTTCCTGAAGGACCTGTTCTCCTCGTTCCTGGGGGAGGGCGGCGGAGGTGGGGTCTCCGTGCCCCCGTTCCTGACCACCCTCTCGCTGGTGTTCGAACCCTGGGCGCGCCTCCTGACCGCTACCGGACCGTTCGACTTCCTGACCTGGGGGGGCGTGTGCCTGGGGATTTGGCTGCTGCTGTTCGAGTTGACCGCGCGCTTGCCGATCGACTTCCGGGAGCTCTCCCTGGAGACCTCGGCCAGCGTCGCCGCCCGGCTCCAGCGCGTGCGGAAGGGGGGCGGCGCGGCGGCGATCAAGGCCAAGAAGGGGGCGGACTGGCTGCGCGTCCCCTGGGCCCTGGGCCACGGGCCGACCCGCGCCGTCGCCTGGCGCAAGGGCACCACGGTCCTGCGCAAGGCCCGGGGCACCCTGTGGATCTCGGTGATCGTGCTGGGCTTCGTCACGTTCCTGTCGAGCGTCATCTCCGGCGAGACTTCGACGACCCGGTACCGCTACGACAGCGAGTCCGGAGGCATGGTGCCCCTGGAACCCGGCGACGACTTCACCACCCTGGCCCTGGCCCTGCTGCCCAGCGCGATGATCGTCGTCCTGGGCGTGCTCTACCTCTCGGGCGGCCTGCGCTTCGACTTCCGCGAGGACCTCGACCGCATGGAGTCCATGCGCGCCTGGCCGATCCCGCCCGCGCGCCTGTTCATGGCCACGGTCCTGCCCCAGGTCATCCTCGTCTCGGGGCTCGTGCTTCTGGCCCTGGTCCTGCGGGTCGCCCTGACCCGCGAGTTCCACCCGGCCCTCCTGGGGCTGGCGGCCTTCGTGCCGCCCTTCGCCCTGGCCTGGGTGGCCCTCGACAACCTGGTGTTCCTCTACATGCCGGTGCGCGTGACCCCCGGCCAGGGGGGGATGATCCCCAACGCCGGTCGCGCCTTCCTGGTGATCTTCCTGCGCATGCTGCTGCTCGGCACCGTCGTGTGCGTCGGAGCCACCGCCGGCGTCCTGACCCACCTGTTGGTCTCCAACACCTGGGAAGTCGGCTCCGAAGTCGGCCTCACCGCCGCCGCCGCCTCCACCTGGGGCGCCCTGGTCATCAGCGACGTGGCCCTCCTGTTCACCGGCGGCTGGCTGGTCTCCCGCTTCGACGTCGCCCGCGACGTCCACTGACGCCGCGGGCCGCGCTCAGTCCGACAGGGTGAAGGCCGGGAGGTCGAGGGGGCGGCCGCCTTCGAGGGCCGAGCGGTGGGCGAGGATGCCGACGCAGGTCCAGTTGGCGGACTGGACCGCGTTGGGGTAGGGGTCGCGGTCTTCGGCGAGAGCGGACAGGAACTCGTGGGTGAGGTGGGGGTGTGAGCCGCCGTGGCCGCCGCCCTGGGTGAAGGACAGGTGCGTGTTCTCGGCCATGTCGTAGACGCCCTTGGTCGTGAAGTCGCGGATCTCCTCCGGCAGGAGGTGGGCGTAGTCGGGCACGGTCACGCGTTCGGGAATCTCGTGCTCGGCGCGCTTGGCGACGTGGATCACCGGCTGTTCGCCCTCGACGAGGGGCCACTCGTAGGACTTCTTCGAGCCGTAGACGTCGAAGCTTTCCCGGTATTGGCGGGCGGTGTCGAACAGGGACCGGTACACCCGGGCGGTCAGGTCGCTGCCGCGGAACTTGACGTGGGCCGACTCCACGGCGAAGGGGGAGCCGTACGCGGCGATCAGCTCCTCGCGGATGCGGCCCGACCCGAAGCAGGACACGCGCTCGGCCTCGGCCCGGGTCAGGGCCAGGCAGGGGCCGACGCAGTGCGTGGCGTAGTGCATCGGCGGCAGGCCGGGCCAGTAGTCCGGCCAGCCGTCCATGTCTTGCTGGTGGGAGGCCTGGAGGAACTGCACGTCACCCAGCTCGCCCTTCCGGTAGAGCTCCTGGACGAACAGGAACTCGCGGCTGTAGACGACGGTCTCCATCATCATGTACTTGAGCCCCTTGTCCCGGCTCAGGCGGACGATGCGCTCGCAGTCTTCGACGCTGGTCGCCATCGGGACGGTGCAGGCCACGTGCTTGCCGGCCTCCAGGGCCTGGATGCTCATCGGCCCGTGGTCGGGGATCGGCGTGTTGATGTGGACGAAGTCGATCTCCGGATCCTCCAGGACGTCCTCGTAGCGCGTGTAGCGGCGCGGGATCGAGAAGGCCTCGCCGATCGCTTCGAGCTTGTCCTCGGAACGCTGGCAGATCGCGAGGGGGTTCGCCGCGGGGTGCCGTTGATAGATCGGGATGAACTCCGCCCCGAAACCGAGACCGACGATCGCGACGTTGTACTGCTGAGGCATGGATGCGATGGGGACGCGGACACTAGGGGTCCGTCTTCAGGTACTCGATGAGGTCCGCCAGGCCCTGCTCCCCGAGGGATTCGAAGCCCTCCGGCATCAGGGACAGGCGCGAGGGAAAGAGCTCCTCGAGGTCCTGCCGGAACAGGACCTGGGTCTGGCCGGCGGAATCGAGGAGCTCGATGGAGGTGCGCGATTCGGACAGCAGGCGCCCGGCGATCAGCTCGCCGGCGAAGGTCCGTGCGGTCCACAGCCGGTAGTTGTCTTCGACGCTCCGGTTGGGGTCGAGCAGTGCGACCAAGACGTCCTCCAGGGGCTTGTGCCCGAAGCCGTCCAGGGCCGGGCCGACGCGACCCCCGCGGCCGGCGACGGCGTGGCAGGTGGCACAGTTCTCGGTGAACAGAGCCGCGCCGCGTTCCGCGTCCCCGTCCCGCTCGGACAGGGACCCGAAGCGCGCGATGAGGGCCTGGAAGTCGACCTGGGAGGAGCGCCCCCGGGCCGCGCGGGCCAGGCGCGCCAGGGACTCGCTCGGGTGTTGCTCCAGGGTCACCCAGGTCCCCGGGTCGATCAGGCCGACCGGTAGGTCGCGGCTCTCCACGCGCTCCAAGAGGACGCGGGTCCAGGGCTCGCGCCGGAGGAGGACCGCGATCCCGGCGCCCTGGGCCGCGGGTCCCAGGGTCGCGAGTCGCTCGACCAACACCGCGCCGGCCCGTGGGTCGCGGCTGTTCGCCAGGGCGCGGACCAGGGCCTCGGCTGCGGCCGGATCGCTCTCGAGAGCGACGGAATCCAACAGGGTCCGCACCGTGGCTTCGCCATCCGCCAGGCGCAGGAGCCGGGCCGCGGCCGTCGCCCGGTCCGCCGCGGCTCCGGCGGGGGCCGTCGCACGCCGTTCCAACTCCGCCAGGAGCGGTGCCAGGGTGTCCCCGAGCAACCCGAGCTGCCCCCAACCGGCCAACAGGACCGCGAGGACCTCGCGGGGGGTGGTCGAGAGCGCGACCGCGGCGGTGCGGATGCGCACCTCGTCCGCCGTGTCCAAGGACGGCGCCGTCCGGTCGCCCCAACCCCCGGCCAGACCCTCCAGCAGGGAGGTCGCCAGGGTCGGCGGAGCGGGGACGAGGGCCTCCAACAGATCGGCGATCTCGGACCCTCCGGGGTGTTCGATCGCCCAGTTCGTCGCGAGGTGATGCATCACCCCCTGGGCGATCCGCCCGGGCACGCCCGGGAGGGGGACCGTCCCGACCGCCTCCAGGCGCAGGTCGTCGAACCAGGCGGTCCCGCTCGAGCGGCCCCAACCCCCGAGGAGGCAATTCAGAGTCAGGGACGCGTGCCCGCGCGGATCGAACTCGACCGCGACCGCGGTCCAGTCCCGCGTTCCCGCGAGGGCTTCGGTGCGCACGGTGTCGGCCCCCTGCAGCTCGTGGACGTTCAACTGCGCGCCCCGGCCGCTGCCGGCCTGGAGAGCGTCGGTCTTGATCCAGGCAGAGAAGCGGTAGCGTTGCGCGGGGTCGACCTGCACGGCGAGGGACCAACTCGCGTCTCCCCCGGTCGCGGAGTCGATCCGCAGGGAGTGCTGCCCGCTGCGCCCGAGGGCGTCCCGGCGGAAGGTCGCTTCGCCGCCCCAGATGCGCGTGCTCCAGCCCGGCGGGGTGTCCGCGTCTCCTTCGAAGGAGCCGTCCGGCAACAGGTTGGCCGGCGGCCCTTCCGGGGTCACGACCGAGTCGGGGTCGAGGGAGCGGAACAGGGCGGCCAGGAAGGCCGTGTCGTACCGGGCGGCCGCGATCGACAGGGAGTCGACCAGTCCCCGGTCCTCGGCCAGATGCGGGTCCCCGGCGAGCTCGACCAGGGTCGTGGCGATCGCGTCGCGGAGAGCGTGCCCGCCGGACGCGGGGGGCAGCGGGAGCTCGCCGAGGGTGACCAGAGCCTGGAGCAGCACCCTCGGCTCGGGCCGTGCCAGAGCGCCGCTCTCGAACAGGGGCCGGACCCAGGCGTCGGTCCGGGGCAGGACCCCGAGCGCGGCACGTGCCACGCCGGGGAGCGGGCTGCCCAGGGCCCGGGTCAGGGCATCGGTGGCCTCCGGGCGGGCGAACGCGCCGAGGCCGTCCAGGGTCCAGAGGGCGTGCATCGCCGCCGGGGACAGTCCCAGCTCGTCGGTCCCCGGGGACTCCAGGATCGCGAGCAGGGCCGGAACGACCGCCGGGTCGGCGCGCTCCACCAGGAGCCGCTGGGCGTGCAGCCGCCAGCCGAGGTTGGGGTGCCCCAACGCGGCGACGAGCTCCTCGGCCACGGGCGCGCTCCCTCCCCGCGCGAAGGCGGGGTGGGACCCGGCGGGCCGGCCGTCGGCGGTGATGCGCCAGATGCGACCGTGCACCTTGTCCCGCAGGGGCGTGATGTAGGCGTTGCCGGCGCCGTTCTCGAAGCCCTCGGGCACGGGGTTGTGCTGGACGACGTAGTTGTACCAGTCCAGGACCCAGACCGCGCCGTCCGGGCCCACCTCGGCGGCGATCGGGGCGGTCCACTCGTCGGGACTGGCGAGCAGGGTCCAGCGGTCCTGCGCGACGTAGCTGGTGCCCCGGGGCTCCAGGGCGAAGCGGCCGACCAGGTGCCCGGTCGGACCGCACACGAACGCGATGCGGTTCCAGTACGGGGGCGGGAACGAGCGCGCGGTGTAGAGCGCGTGCCCCGCGCCGGCGGTGTACCGCCCGTGCCAGTCCACCTGACGCACGTGCGTCGTCACCGGGTGGAACACGCTGGTGTCGGCGATGTTTGGGAGCACGCGGCTCGCGAAACCGTGTACGGCCTCGAAGCTGCGGTTCGGCAACACCAGGTGCTGGCTCGGGCTGCCGTTGGCCGTCGAAGCGAAGACCTCGCCCTCCTCGGAGAAGCCCAGGCCCCAGGTGTTGTTCGAAGTCGAGGCGACGAACTCCAGGGCCGAACCGTCGGGCCGGAAGCGGAAGATCCCCGCGCCGAAGCGATGCCGCTCGCCGCCCACGCTGCCGTCGAAGCCCGAGTAGCCGACGGTCCCCCAGATCCAGCCGTCCGGGCCATAGCGCAGGTTGCTCGGACCGGCGTGGGTGTCGCCGGTGCCCCAACCGCTGAACAGGACCCGGCGCTCGTCGGCGCGGTCGTCGCCGTCGAGGTCCCGCAGGAACAGGGTGTCCGGCTGGGCGGTGACCAGCACGCCGCCGTCCGCGAAGCACAGGCTGGTCGGGATCGAGAGGCCTTCGGCGAACACCGTCGAGCGGTCCGCGCGCCCGTCCCCGTCCGTGTCCCCCAGGATCACGATCCGGTCGGACCCCGCACCGCCGGGGCGGAGCTCGTTGGGGTAGTCGACGGTTTCGGCGATCCAGGCCCGCCCGCGCGCGTCCCAGGCGATCGTGATGGGCTTCCGGATCAGGGGCTCGGAGGCGAAGAGCGCGGCGGACAGGCCCGGCTCCAGGACCAACCGTTCCAGGGAGCTCTGGGGATCCAACGGAGCCTGCATGCGCGCGAGGTCTTCCCCGAGGCGCCAGTTCTCGACGTAGTTCGGGATCCGGGCCGGGGCCTCTTGGAACGTGAAGCGCTCCCCCGGGGACTCCGCTCCGAGCCACCCCGGGCCGGCGGCCCAACGGATCCCGCGCTCGAGCAGGCGTTGGAACCCCTCCTGATCCCAGGTGCGTTGGTCGTGGCCCCAGGCGGTGTAGAACACGCGGCCGCGGCCCTCCTCGCGGATCCAGGTCCACGGTTCGCGCCCCTCGGCGTCGATCCGCACGGACAGGACCGTCCGGTCCTCCGCATGCCGGTCGTGGACGTAGGTCTCGTCCCAGCTCTCGAAGGGCTCCAGCCCGGCCAACAGCGGGTGCTCGGGCTCCAGGAAGGTGGTCCCGAACACGCCGCTCCCGTGGCGTAGGAAGCGCCCGCCGACCAGGGCGCTGAACCCCTCGCTGTTGCCGAAGCAGGCCGAGGCGCAATGGACGGCGACGAAGCCCTTCCCCCCGCGCACGAATTCCAGGAGGGCCTGCTCCCGGTCCGGCCCGAGGGTCCCGTGGTTGGCGTACAGGAGCAGCACGTCGTAGGCCCCCAGGGTTGCCGGGTCCAGGACCCCCAGGTCGTCGGTGTAGAACAGCTGGATGCCCCGGGGCTCCAGGGCCACCCGGGCCCCCTGGGCGCGCTCCGCCGGGCGGTGATGGCCGTCATCCCCCAGGAACAGCACTCGCAGGGGCCGGGGCTCCTCGGGTCCTGCCGGGGGGTCTGCCACGGGCCGGGACGCCGGCTGGGGGCGCGGCGGCAGCAGCCCCGAAAGGAGGGGGAGGAGGGTGCAGAGGAGCAGGAGCGGCATGGTGGGGAGCCCGGGGGCCCCGCCCGCAGCCTACGGGTCCCCGAGGGGCCGCAACCATGAGATATCGGGGGGTCGCGGGTTGGATCTTGCGCATTCACAAAACTCCGGTGACGACCGGCTGAAAGGGTGGTATCACGATCCCTGGGCCCGGAGCCGGCTACGACCGGCCCGCGCGCCTGAGTTTTTTCTAGCCCGCACCCTCCCCATGGTGGTCCGACCCCGTGTGGCCCTGCTCGTCGAAACGTCCAACGAATACGGGCGGGGGATCCTGCGTGGCATCTCGCGCTACGTGCGCGAGGCGGGACCCTGGTCCCTGCATCTGGTCGAGCAGGGCCGCGGAGCCTGTCCCCCCGGGTGGGTCTCCGGCTGGGAGGGGGAGGGGATCATCGCCCGGGTCGAGAACGAGGCGGTGGCCGAGGCGGTCCGCCGGACCGGCCTGCCCCTGGTGGACGTCAGTGCGGCCCGCCTGATCCCCGAGGTCCCCTGGGTCGAGGTCAACGAGCCCGGGGTCGCCCGGGTCGCCGCCCAGCACTTCGTCGAGCGCGGGTTCCGCAGTCTGGCCTTCGTCGGGGACGAGCGCTTCAACTGGGCCCGCTGGCGCCGGGAGGCCTTCCGCGACGCGGTCGAGGCGGAGGGTCGCGAGTTCCGCGCCCTGGAGCTGTCCGGCGGCGAGACCCCCGAGGCCTCGGCCGCCGACCAGGCCGCGCTGGAGGAGTTCCTGGCCGGGCTCCCCGGTCCGACGGGGCTGATGACCTGCTACGACCCGATCGGGTTGCGGGTCCTGGACGCCTGCCGTCGGTTGGACATCGCCGTGCCCGAGACCATCGCGGTGGTCAGCGTCGACGACGACGAGTTGCTCTGCGGCCTGGCCGATCCGCCCCTGACGAGCATCGTGCCCGACGGGACGCGCACGGGCTACCGCGCCGCCGAGCTGCTGGACCGCCTGATGCGGGGAGAGGAGGTGCAGGACCTGTCGCACCTGGTCGATCCGATCGGGATCTCCACGCGCCAGTCCAGCGACGTCCTCGCGATCGAGGACACCGAGGTCGCCCGGGCCCTGAACACGATCAAGAAGCGCGCCTGTGAAGGCATCCAGGTGAAGGACGTGCTCGCCTCGGTTCCCCTGTCGCGCCGGGCCCTCGAGACCCGCTTCCGCAAGGCCATCGGCCGCTCGCCCCACGAGGAGATCACGCGCGTGCGCATGGAGCGCGTACGCGAGCTGTTGGTCGGGACCGACCTTCCGATCGCGGCCATCGCCGCGCGGACCGGGTTCCAGCACGTGGAGTACCTGTCGGTCGCGTTCCGGCGCGAGGTGGGGGTGCCCCCCAGCGTGTTCCGCGCCCGCGCCAGCGAGACCGCCGTGGGGCAGGCGTCCGCCGAGTCCGGGGAGCTCCTCCCCCAGCCCCGGCGCGACGCGGCCGGTTCCGCCGCTTCCCGCCGGCGGGGTTCCTCGGCGCCCCAGGGGGCGGAGCCCGGTCAGAGCGCCGGGGGCTGACGGTCCGTGCCCGCGAGGGCCGCGCGCAGGTGGGGCAGGAGTCGCGCGCGGGTGGCGCCGTTGGCCCAGGCGGCGAAGGCGATCGGGGTGTGGCAGTCGATGGGGAAGTCGAGGGGGGCTCCTTCGAGATCGGTGACCCGCGCTCCCGCGGCCTCGGCGACGAGGAAGGCCCCGCCCACGTCGTAGGGCTTGGCCGTCGTCGTCGTGGCCCCGATCCGGGCGGCGATCACCGGGCGCGGGTCGACGCACACCCGATAGGTCCCCAGGCAGACGAGCACCATCTGTCCCGCGTTGGTGATGTACTGGTCGTCGTACAGGGTGCCCTCGTCCGCACCCTCTTCCGCGACGAGGCGGCGCAGGAACTCGGCCTCCACGCCGGCGATGACCGGCCGCAGGGAGGGTTGATAGCGGAAGAACGGGAAGTAGCCGTTGTCCGGGCGGTCGTCCCCGTCCACCACCAGGGTCCGCTCGAGTGCCAGTGCGCCGTCCGCCACCGTCCACTCCTGGTACCTGCACGGAGAGCCGCGCTCGGCGCTCAACACCCGGCGCACGGCTTCGCGGGTCGTGGGCAGCTCCGCGACGATCCCGCCGGTCAAGTCCCCGTAGCGCGGTTGCGACGGCCCCGGCCCGGCGAAGGACACCACGGTCCAGGCCGAGCGCAGGTCGGCCATCAGGTTGCGCGTCCCGTCGATCGGATCGAAGGCGATGCGCGGACCCCCGTGGTCGAAGCCGGGCGCCTCTGCCCAGCCCCCGGCGCCGTCCGGGCCCAGGTGGCGCCAACCGACCTCTTCGGTCATCACCGAGACGCTGACGTGGCGGGCGAGGTCCTCGTGCCAACGGGCGATGCGCGCTTCGGCCGGCACGTCGATGCCGAAGGTGACGTCCCCGAGTCCCCTGGCCACGGGGCGGTCGAGGGGGGCGTGTGCTGCTGCGCGGTCGGGCGGTTCCGCCGGTCCGGGCCTGCGGGCCCGGGCCAGCACCCCCTGGAGCTCTCCGGCGAGCCCCTCGCAGAGCCCGCGCAGGTGGGGCTCCCAGGCGGAGAAGGAGCCGTCCTCCGGCGGGGGGAGGGTCGGATCGGCCGGCCGGGGGGGGATGCCCGCGCCCCCCGGCGGGGGGACGCCCGGGTCGGCGCCGCCGGCGGAAGGGTCTTTTGTCATGCGGGCGTGATTCGGAGGGGAGTCGGCGTCGCGATCCGGCCCGAGGAACGTAGAGGCCGGCGCGCGCTGGGGCCGATCGACGGTCGATTGGACCATTCGCGCGATCGCGAGAGCAAGCCGCCTGCCCCGGTTGAGCCCGGGCAGGCGCGGACTAGACTGTCGCGCCCCGCCCGGCCACGCCGCGGCGACCCCTCCACCTCCCAGTCTTCCGACCCCCACTGCCCCCATGTCCGAAGTCCGCGACGTCGTCATTATCGGATCCGGCCCGGCCGGCTACACCGCTGCGCTCTATGCGGCCCGCGCCAACCTGAAGCCGGTCGTGATGGAGGGGATGCAGCCGGGGGGACAGCTCACGATCACCAGCGACGTCGAGAACTTCCCGGGCTATCCCGAGGGCGTGCTCGGCCCGCAGATGATGGCCGATCTGCGCACCCAGGCCGAGCGCTTCGGGACGGAGATCAAGTTCGGGCAGGTCGTGGACGTGGACTTCACCCAGCGCCCCTTCCGGGTCAAGGGCGAGTTCGACGAGTTCCTGGCCCACTCGGTGATCGTCTGCACCGGCGCCAGCGCACGCCTGCTCGGGATCGAGCGCGAGAGCGAGCTGATGGCCAGCGGCGGCGGCGTCTCCGCCTGCGCCACCTGCGACGGGGCGTTCTTCCCGGACAAGGACCTGGTCGTGATCGGGGGCGGGGATTCCGCGATGGAAGAGGCCAACTTCCTGACGCGCTACGGCCGTTCCGTGACCCTGGTCCACCGTCGCGACGAGTTCCGCGCCTCGGCGATCATGCTCGAGCGCGCGCAGAAGAACCCCAAGATCGAATTCCTAGTGCCTTATGGGGTGGAGGAGCTGCGCACCGGCGAGGACGGCAAGCTCAGCTCGGTCATCCTGGAGCACCGCGGGACCGGCGAGAAGCTCGAGCGGACCGCCCAGGGCCTGTTCGTGGCCATCGGCCACGTCCCGAACTCGCAGCTGTTCCAGGGCAAGCTCGACCTGGACGAGGACGGTTACATCCTGGTCCACGACGGCACCTACACCTCCGTGGAGGGGGTCTTCGCGGCCGGCGACATCAGCGACAAGAAGTACCGCCAGGCCGTCACGGCGGCCGGGATGGGCTGCATGGCCGCGATCGACGCGGAGCGCTGGCTGGAAGCCCAGGGTCACTGACGCGCGTCCCGGGGCCCTGCCGTCGGCGCAGGCCGGGCAGGGCCCGACGTTCAGAGCAACCCGACGCTCAGAGAACGAGCTGCATCGAGACCGCGTTGGTCGCCCCCTGGAGGCCCAGGGGCGTCAGCGAATAGGAGACCGCGGCGAACGAGACCTCCAGGCCCACGAGCCCGGGGTCCGTACCCGCGGGCACGGTGACGCCGACCGACGCTCGCCCTTGTTCGTCCACCAGGCCGAGGCTGCCGGACAGGGGCGGAACGTTCGCGGACAGGGTGTCGAGGAAGTACGAGTCGGGCACCAAGGGGACACAGGTGCCCTGGAACTCGAATCCCGGGACCGTGCCCGAGATGCTCCCGAGGGCGTGGTAGAGGGCCCCGGCGGCGTTGGCTCCGAGGTCGATCTCGAGCGTGCCGGCGGCGCCGCTCGACAACGAGACGGTGGACAGCTGCGTCGACAGTTGCGCACAGCTACGCCCGTCGGTGGCGGTCGTGCGGAGCAGAGTCGAGGGGCTGCCGCCACCCCAGACCGTGGTGACCCAGCGCTCGGTGATGGCGTTCCCGAACTCGAGGTTGATGAAGTTTCCCCATTGCGAATTGAAGTAGACCTGGTCGAGGGTCCAACGGCCGGTGGCGTCCAATTCGTACTGCAGGACCTCCCCGCGCAGGACCCCGAACTCGGAGAAGTCCGGCCCGCTGGCCACGAAGCGTTGGCCGTCCTCGCTGGCGTCCAGGTCGCTGGGGAAGTCACTCCGCGCGACTCCGGCGGGGTCCGCGATGCGATCGAACTCCACCCAGGCGCCCCCGATCTCGCGGTAGTCGAGAACGTAGTTCTGTCCTCCGAAGATTGACGTCGACGAGGCGTTCATCAGGATGCTCGTCTCGTCCGTCAGTTCGACCGTGGTGCCATAGAACTCCAAGTCGGTTCCCATGGGGGCGGGCTCGAGGGTCGCGATCTGGGACCAGATGCCGGCCTCGCGTCGGAACACGAAGGCGCCCCCGGCCTGCTGCGGGCCGAGGTCGCTCGCGCCCGCCACGATCGTGTCCCCGCGGACCGAGACGTCCCGCCCCGCATCCAGGAAGAAGGTCGAGGCCACCGGCGTCAGCGTGACCGCATGCTGCCAGAGTCCCCCGACCAGGTCGAAGACGAAGAGTCGCCCGCTGATCGACTTGTTGGGGGCGCCCACGACGAGGACGTCCCCGTCACAGGCGAGGGCCCTGCCGAACCCGATGTAGAACTGGGGCGGGACCGGCGGAACGAGGGTCTGGAGGAATTGGTACCCCGACGGGTCGTCGACGTAGACCGAGACCGAATCGGTCCCCGGCGCCCCGAGGAACAGGAACTCGTCCTCGAGCAACACCGCGCTGCCCAGGCTCGAGAAGTCCTCTCCCTGGATCGTCTGCTCCAGGACGAGGTCGCTCCCACACCTCCGCAGGACGCTGACCTCGCTCGCGGCCGCAGAGCCAGCGACCACGACGTCACCCTCCGCATCCAAACTGCTCACCCCGAAGTACTCCCCCCAGGCGAACTCCACCGCCTCACAGGGAAACCCGACCTGCGCAGCCGCCGGCAGGCCGGAGCCAAGGGAGGAGGCGAGGACCAGAGCGAGCAAGGAGCTCCGTTTCTTCATCGGGGGAATCCGTAGGAGTCAGTGGACGGTTGACATCGGGCCGGTACAGACCCGCAAGGCTGGCCTGGGGGCGATCACCCCCCCCCCCGGTCCCGGGGCGCGAGCGGCCTCGGTGGGGGAGCGCTGGAAGGCGGCGCCGACGACAGTCCAGAAAGCGCCGCGCAGCACGAATCGTGTCGGGCTTTCTGCAGAGATTCTCAGTCCACAGTTCGATTCCCGGGGCGCAGGATCCCCGACTGCCGCGACACGGCGTACGCGCTCCTCCCCAACAAGAACTCGTCCCGCCCCAGGCAGGGGCAGCCTTGGTCCGGGCAACGAAGATGTCATCGATGCGCTGGCACGGGGGTTTTGCGCGGGCTGCGAAGAGGAGGGCAGTCTCGAGCTTGAGGCGCAAGTGTGCAGATTCCGGCGGCGCTGCCCTCTGGGCCGCGTTCGCTGCGGGCAGGGTCGGCTTCGACAGCCGCGGGCAGTTTACCGAGAGGGCCTTGCGTTGGGGGAAGCTCGCCTCGGTCGAGTATCAGGTCGCCCTGCAAAATGCCTGCGATCATGGGAGAGACGAGGGTCTGAGGTCCCGTGGGGGTGGGAGTCACCGAACTGAAGTCCGTCCGCACAGCGCTTTCGCAACGGAGGTGTCCGATGAGAGGACAGGTCGCTCCCTATTCGCCCGAATCGGACTGTCCTATCTTGCAGGGTGGGCTCAGCCTGCTGACCATGGGAAGACCCCGTTGGGATTGCTCTGAGCCCATCAGTGCTTCACTGCGCGGAGCCTCTTTTTGATCTTCTAGCCGTAGGAGAATTCCATGCGTTCTCATCTCAAGCTGGTCGCTGCTGCGTTCGTCACGATCGGAGTGTTCACTCCGGGAGCTGCGCAAATCACGCCAAAGAAGTGCATCGGATGCGACGTCCAGCTGCAACTGTACGGAGGGGGCACGCCTCCAGGGGGGCCCAACGGGGATGTCATCAACGAGCACACGTTCGATTGCGAATTGGTCGATTCCGGAGGGGGTGGTACCGCTGGGACGTGCCGATTCATCCTCGCTCTGGTCGGCGAGAACATGACGGACGACTGCAGCGAGCAGCCCCAAGGGGGGTGTGGTGAGGCGAGTTGCGACGGGGATCTGGTCATCAAGATCATGACGGACATCGTCAACACCGGGGTCGGCCCCAACACCTGTGACGACCTAGAGTTCCGCTTGAATTCCCAATCGGAGTGTGGGGATTCGCCCGATCCGAACGTGATCACGTCGTTGCTGTGGAGCGACTTCGATGATGCTGCCTCTGGGTTCATCTCGTTGCGCTCTGGCATTTCCTACGCCCAGGACTGTGGGGAGGAATGCACCGTGCACTTCGGGCTCGACATCCGGCTCGACGGGACGATGGGCCTCGCGGGGTGCGACAATGCCACGGGAGGCACGTACGGTTCTGCGACGTCGCAGTCGGCTACCGTGAGGTGCAATTCTTGCAATCCCCTGGTCAGAGACTAGGCGTCTCCACAGGCCGCCCTGGGCGCTCCCGCCCGGGGCGGTGCCGCAGGGGATTCGTGCCGTCTGGGCTCAGGAGGCCGGGTTCTTGCTGCCCGAGCCGCCGGTGTGTCCCGTCCTGATGGCTGCTCCCGATCCTGGGGCGGGGGGAGCTGGCTCGCTTCCTCTCGTGTCGGTGGCCGGGCTGATCCTCGCCGCCGTGCTCCTGTGGGGATTTCTCGGGCGCGAAGAACGCGTGGCGCAGGGGAGTGAGCCTCGGGATGCCGTCCGGTCGGGCGCGAGCTCGTCGTCCTCGGAGCGTGGTGGGGACGAGGGCGTGGATGGAGGGCCGAGGATGCTCGGCGACGAGCAGATCCTCGCCGAGGCGCTGAGGTTCGAAAATGAAGACCTGGGGCGGTTCGTGCAAAAGCTCGTGCTCGTCGATCTGGGCGCGCCCGATGCGCGCGTAACCTTGCAGCGCGCGGTGGAGCGGCTGCGTCCAGACCTGAGGATCGTCTGGGGTCGCGTGGATCTCGAATGGCTGCAATTGCGCTCATCGGAAGAGACCCACCTCCTCGTGGAGCAGGCTGAGCTGCTGTTCTTCGAGGTGATCCATGCGATGGAGGACTTCTTCTTGTCGAGCGAGTTCGAGCGTCAAGTCGCTGGCGGTGGCCTGAGGACACGGAAGGAGGGCGAGTACTCGAGATTTGTCGAGACCCGCCTGCACGGACAGGATTTTAAGGTGCAGTTCGACTCGGCACACTATCCGGAGCTGGATCGGCACTTTGCCCTGGTCAAGGGGCTTCGAGACGAGAGGATGCGTCTTCTCGTGGACCTCCTCTCCCAGGGCATGGAAGGCTCGGAGTCCTGGCTCATGGGCCGGACACCCTCCTCAGATCAATGAACCCCCAGATTCGTTCTCGACGCTCGGTTGCGCTCGGTGGCCTGCTGCTGACCGCCGTGATGATCGCTTTCGTGGTCGTCGCTCAACGGGGAGTCGGCTTCACGGTCTCGGGGGAGGGATCGGCGGGCCTCCCGAAGAGCGAGGACAATGGCTCGGATGCCGGTGCGCGGTCCGTGCTGGGGGGTGGGGAGAACGGAGGGAGCGCTAGGACGTCCGCAGGCCACGGCACGGACTGCACCTTGGAGGTGCACTTGGGGGGGCTTCCCGATGGTCTTGACCTGCGAGAAGCCTCTGTGCTCGTCGGCCAGCCGAGTGAGGCGGGGAGGGACGAGCGCCGATCACAGGGGTGGGATTGGAGAAGAGGGAGCCCGGGCGATGACGCTCGGGCCGCGTTCCATGGGCTCCGTCCGGGGCCTGCTCGAGTCCTGGCTCGCGCGGGGGATTGGGGCACGACGGAGGCCGTCGAGATCACCGTCACGGTGGGGAAGAACCGCTGCGATGTGCAGATGGTGGCGCCGGGCTCGATTCGGGGGAGCGTCGAGACGGAGAGCGGAGAGCCGGTCGGTGGCATCGTCGTGGAGCTCGGGGGGCGGCGGGCGGAGCACCATCTCGGCATCCCGGACCTGGAGGTTCCGCCGGATCGGGCGGTGCGGACCGACAGCCGCGGCGAGTTCGAGTTCGCGAACGTCCCCGCTGGCCACAACGTCGTGGGGGTTTCGGACCACCACGTCAGGGAGCAGCGGATCCTGTGGATCGACCGTGAGCATCCCAGCGCTCAGGTTCGCTTTCGATGGAAAGCGCTCGGGGAGCTCGAGGTAGTCCTGCTGGAGCGCGAGGGCCTCCGGTTCCAGGAGGGGGTGCTGTCCCTCAGCCGTTTCGAGAAAGGCGCGTGGGTCCCGCTCTCGGAACGCATGCTTCCGGCCGGAGAGGGCTCGGCCACCTTCACGAAGCTGATCGCGGGCACCTACGGCGTGCACCTCGAAGGTCGGGCTTCTGTCGCTGGGGTCGGCAGCCGGGCTTACTCGAAGGCTGCCCCGGTGGAGGTCGACTCCGGGGGGACCTCGCGGCTCGAGCTCGTCCTCGGAGCCGCCAGCGAGGTCACCCTGGAGCTCGGGCTGTTCCTCGACGGTTGGCCCTACAGAGACCGGTCCGTGTCTCTGGTGAGGATGGACCAGGATGCGTTCCGCCCCGCCGTGACGAGGAACAGCGGCGAGGAGGGGGTCGTCTCCTTTCTGGGTCTCGAGGAGGGTCTCTACTGGGTGACCGTGCGCCGGATCGGATGGCCGTTGGAGGCCCCGGTCGATCTCCGTGGCCGTGCCGGATCGCGCGTCACGATGGAACTGCACGCGCCCCGTGGGGAGATCTCCGGGACCGTGGCGGGCTGCCATGGGGATGCCGAACGCTGCGTCGTCTTCGCGGCGCGGTGGGACCGAGGGGCAACGGGCCTGACCGTCGGCCGAGACCGGCGCCCGACGGCCCGGGTCAGGAAGGGGGGCGAGTTTCGGTTCAAGGGGCTTCCGGAGGGGACCTATACGCTGATCGCTCGGTGCTCCTGCGGAGGGACCAGCCCGGCGACCGACATCGTTCTCCCCCTCGACGACGTGGTGGAGGGCGTCGTCCTGGACATCGAAGGCGACGCCGGCGTCGTCACCGGGCGCTGTATCTCTGCGGCCGGATTGCCTGCGGATGCGGCCGAACTGTTGTGGGTCTCCGGGATGGCGGTGCTCCCGGCGGGGGAGACGGACGGCAGCGGGCGTTTCCGAATCCCGCGGACCCCTGACCCCCGAGCCGAGCTCGCGGTTCGGTGGAAATCCGAGGGGGCCCAGGTCTCCCCGGACTTCTTCCGCACCGGCGGGGGGGAAACCCTGTCGTTGCGCGGGTTGGGTCGGGTGCGCGTGGAGCTCTCGGAGCCGGCACAACCGCTCGTCGCCATCGGAATGAGCGCTCGCATCAAGAGCGCCGGTGGGAACGCCCTCGGCTTCGCGTCCATCGGCTTCGAAGAACGGGCGATCCTCTGGAGTGGTCTCCCCGCGGGGGACGTCTCGATCGAATGGAGCGACGGAGAGTTGGCCGGTCGAGAGCTGGCCGTCCAGGTCCTGGCGGGGGAGACCTCCACCGTCTCCTGCCCATAGGGCGCGCGGGCTCGGACGCGGCGAAGACCTCCCCGAACGACGCGCGAGGGCGCACCGGACCGCGGTCCGGTGCGCCCTCGCTGGATGTCCGGGCCCGACCCCCGGTGGGGACGGGCCGCGGCGGGTCGCTACAGCGTGCCGATCGCCGGGTTCCACATCGTGCGCGAGATCCCGACCTGCGAGGGGTTGACCACGTTCAGCATGTTCTTCACGCGCTGGTCGTAGTTCAGTTGGAGCCCGATCGCGTAGTCCGACTGGGAGCTCTGGTTCCCGAGGACGTTGTTCGGGTCCTTGATCCCCGGGGCCAGGAGGCCGATGTCCGAGGCGACCAGGGCCCCGTTGACGATCGTGCGTCCCCGCATGGAGGTGGCGCGGTTCACGATCGAGAAGATCGAGTTGTTGGTGTAGACCAAGCCGTCGATCGTCAGGGGCTTGCCGTAGGTGCGCGTGCCCTCGATGTACTCGACGACGATCTTGTACATGTCGTCCCCGATCCAGCCGCCGCTGGGGGAGATCGTCGAGGTCACCGCCTTGGGCGTCCCGTCCGCGTTGAACAGGAACGCGTCGGTCGGATCGTTCGGATCGGCGTACTCGAGCCAGGTCTCGTCCCAGGCGATGGCGGTCTCAGGGCCGCCGGCCCAGGCGCCGAGGTCGGTGTCGTAGTACTGGCCGCCGTCGATCATCAGCGGGATGATCGTGTCGTCCGCGTACCCGTAGTAGCGCGGGGTGTAGTCCGCGATGTAGTTCGGGTTCGGCACGCTCCAGGTGCTGGGATCCCCGTTGGCCTCAGCCTCGGAACCCGGCAGCAGCGGCTGCGTCTTGGCCCACTCGGCTCGGTTGAACAGGGACATCTCCGCCAGGCTGAAGGACCAGTCGTCCTGCAACTTGTCGCCGGTGTCCGGGTTCCCGGTGATGATCTCGTAGGTCCCCGGCACCACGTAGGTCCCGTCCGCCTGGAGGGTCGCGGGCCGCTGGTAGTCCCCGATCATGATGTTGCCGCCGGCCGCGATGCCGAGGGCGTTGCGCTGTCCGTCGGACGCGATGCCGAAGGTGCGGTTGCCGTTCGCATCGACCCCGTCCAGGTACTCCAGGTCCCCGGGCACGTAGACGTTGCCGCGCGCGATGATCGAACCCTCGCCCTTGACCACTCCGCTGATGATGACGTCGCCGTCGATCACCACGTCGTTGTCGATCACGATCGGGTTCGCCTCGGTGCCGATCAGCATCACGTTGCCCGACTCGGCACCGGAGAGGCCGCCGGGACGGTTGCCGGACAGGTAGGCCACGCCCAACTCGTTGATGTTGTCGATGGCGTCTCCCGCGTCGACGACCGTGATGGCGCCACCGCTGATGGTCCCGTCCGCGTTCTCCGCCAGGGCGTTGAACTCCGCGTCGTCGACGATGCGGTTCCCGATGCCGCTCTCGTCGGGCTGGCCGGTGTTCGGGTCGATCCCGCCGTCGTCCGGGAAGGGGGGCGGGAAGCTCTCGGGCAGGGCGCCGTCGACCATCTCCTCGTAGTCGGTGCTGTAGTCGAGGTACAGGTTCTCACCGGCCGCCGGGGGGTCCCCGGCGGGGTCGAAGTCCACGGTCGTCAGTTGGCCCCAGGCGTCCTCGACCAGCTTGCCCTCCTTGTCGAACAGGCTGCTCTTCAGGGACTGGTCGGACCACTTGGCGTCCGGGTGTCCATCGCCGAGCTGGGCCGACCCGCGGGTGTACAGCGTGCCGGCGATCACCGAGTCCGCATCGTAGTCGCTGAGGCTCGCGGCCCCGTTGTTGCGGATGTGCAGGCTCTCGAGGGTGCCGACGCGGACGCGGTCGTACGAGCCGTAGTTCGCCGAGTCAGAGTTGAACCAGCGCTCGACGCTGTCGACGCTCGTGTGGCAGAAGATGCAGTTCACGTTGTTCGCCAGGAGGGCGAACTCGAACCCCGAGAAGTCGTCCGGAGCGATGGTCCAGGCCTGCTGGGCCGCCCGCTGGGCCGGCTGCGTGTTCAGCGCGCCCCCGCGGTCGCTGGTCGTCTGGACCGTGACCCACAGGTGGGTCGACTGCTCCTCGTCCTGGCGCGCGAGCAGGACTCCGTCGACCTTGGTGCCGTTGAAGTGCACTACGCCTTCGCCGTCCGTCGGCAGGTCCAGGTTCTCGAGGTAGTTGAAGCCCTGGTTCGTGGCCGGAGCGCCGTCGCCCTCTTGGTCCTCGATGCCGAGGGTCTCCAGGTAGGCGCGGAACGAGACCAGGGTCCCGGGCGTGCCGCCGGAGAAGGCGACGTAGTCGCTCCAGAGGCTCTCTACGGCGAGGCCCCCGAGGGACTCCACCGCGCTGGACAGGCGATAGTCCAGGTCCTGGGTCGTCGTCGTCCGCGCGCCTGAAATGGCGGATGAGAGCATCGCCGTGACCAGCACTGCCAGTCCGGAGACGATCATCATCGCCGGCACGAGGGCACTGCCCCGTTGCGATTGATTTCGGTTCTTCATGTCCACTCAACCCCCTCCCACGAAGGTTGTCTCGCGCCGGGCTCCCGACCGACGTATGGGTTCCTTGCCCGGCCCCTGGACGCTCGCGCCCCGGGGCCGGAATTGGTCGTTGAGGACGGCCCTCAGGCGTCCGGATCGTTGCGCAGGTACAGCACGGACTCGACGGTCCGCACGATCGGCCGCTCGGGGTTGGCCCGCCCGATGACGTTCAGCCGCAGGTGAACGGTCCGCCGGTCTTCGTTGAACAGGAAGATCGGGTCCGCAGAGTCGTCCCCGTCCAGGTCCGAGCCCCAGGCGCACTGCTCTTGGATCACCGCCGTCGGCCCGATCCCGACGTCTTCGACGCGGTCGGGGTTGTCGGCGTCCCAGACCGTGCGGCGGATCTGGCCGATGTCGAACACGTCCTCGGTGTCGTCGTCCCCGTTCAGGTCGACCCCGTACAGGGATTCGTCGTAGGTGTCGGTCGGCTCGAAGTACAGGGCGTAGTACCCGGTCTCGGTGGGACCGAACTCGTTCAAGGCCGCGCCCCAGCGCAGGCCGTTCGCGGTCAGGAAGTCGTCGGCCCCGGTCGTGTCCACGGGGATGCGATACACCAGCCCCGTCCCCTGGCCGCGGAAGTACTCCCAGCCCTCTTCGCCGGCCGAGCGCCCGTCGTAGCTGCTGCCGGGCGGGTTCGTCTGGTCGTCGATCAGGTCGGCGAGGCCGCGCCAGAGGACGTCGTTCGGGCCCAGGGCGTGGTTCGCGTCCGGGGTGCAAGCCCCGCCGCGGGTCAGACCGAGCAGTTCCCTGCCGCCCGCCGCGAGGTTGTCGTAGCGCACGACCTCTTCGCTGGGGCCGCCGCGGTCGACCACGATCCACCCGGTGGGCGGGAACCCGGCGGTCGACGCGAGCTCGCAGCCGGTGATGTCGCCGATCGTGAGCTCGGAGGTCAGGGGCGCCGCCGGGACGACCACCGCAGCGGCGGTCAGCTCCTGCTCGATCCCGTACAGGAGGTCCTGTGCGAGGTCCTCGAGGGCGGAGATCTGCAGGCTGGAGGCCGCGAAGCGCCGGCTGGAGTCCAGCAGTGAGAAGGTCGACAACACCGCCACCGCCAGCAGGCTGGCGCCGATGGAGGCCTCGAGCAGTCCCAGTCCGGTCTGCGGGGTGAAGCGGGGTGCGTGCTTGGTGGGTGCCATAGGATTCAGACTCCCGTGAGCCACAGGATGTGTTGGATGCTGCGCTCGCCGCGGAAGCCCTTCCAGCGGACCTCCAGGATGACGGGCAGCTTGGTGGCGAAGGCCGAGACGTCGGCCGAGTCCGCATCCCCGTCGCCATCCAGGTCCCGGGGCATGCCCACCGCCAGGCCGAGGATCGCGTCCGTCAGGCGCTCGTCCGTGAGGATCCGGAAGGAGCCGACGGGCGTGTCGGGGTCGATCCGGTTCAGCTCCCTGGCGTCGAAGGTCGTGCCGATCGTGCCCCCGGGGCCGTAGAGGGCCGTCAGGGTCGCGGACCAGTTCTCCGGATCGGTGCGCACCAGCTCGTCCGAGCGGGCCAGGATCCGGTCGGACATGCTGCGCAGGGCGTTGTGGGCGGCCGCCTGCTCCCGGTTCTCGCGGGTGAGGGCCTGGGTGCGTGACCCCGCCTGCATCATGCTGACCAGACCCACGGTCAGCACGACGAGCGCGATCGTGAGCTCCAGGAGGGCGAATCCCCCCGCCCTACGGCCCCTTTCCCTTCCCGTCGATGTAGATCGCGCGCGCTCCATGGCGTGCGCCGTTCGGTCGTGCAGACGCAAACCGAGGCTCCCTGTGCTTGTGTTCCCTGGTGGGCGTTCGCCGCCCGCCGTGGTGCCCAGAACCTGTTCCGGACCTTCCCGGGCGCTTCGATCGGCGCCCGTACTCGCCACACTGGAGCCCCTACAGGACATTTGCCTCCGCCGTCACCTGAGGCGATGATGATGCCGTCCCGGAACTCCTTTCCCGCTCGCGCGGTGCCCGTGGCCTCCTCCGCGGGCCCTTCGTTCCGGCCCCCGCTCTCCCGTCCCGCGACCGCTTCCCAACCTTCCTGCCCGCCGCCATGCGCATAGCCCTCGTCGTCCATGGCTTCCCCCCCTACGAGCGCACGGGGGTCGAGAATTACACGGGCGGTCTGGCGCGTGCGCTCGCCCGGCGCGGGCACACGGTGGAGGTCTTCGCCCCCCGGAGCGCACCGGACCTCCCCGAGCACTCCCTGCGCCGGGAGGAGCGGGAGGGGTTCGCGGTGACCTGGGTCACCGCGAACGAGGATCCCGAGGGACCCCGGGGCATGTTGGACCGCCCGGGGATCGCCCGGTCCTTCGGGCGCTTTCTGGATTCGGAGCGACCCGAGATCGTGCACTTCCAGCACGTGGTCAAGCTCGGCGTGGGGCCGGTGTTCGAGGCCTCCGAACGCCGCATCCCGATCGCCTACACCGCCCACGACTACTACGCGGTGTGTCACCGCTATACCCTGCTACGCCCGGACCTGACCCACTGCGACGTGCGCGGTGACTTCATGGCCTGCGCCCTCTGCGACGCGTCCCTGGGGTACCTGAACTCCCTGGAGGGTCTGGGGGACTACCAGATGGGCGTGCTCCCCGAGCAGCTGACCGCCGAGCAGCGCGCGGGCCTCGCGGGCCTGTTGGAAGACGACCCCGAGCCCGCCGGTTGGGAGCAGGGGGCCCTGGACGCGGCCACGGACCTGCGCCGCGAGCTCGACTCCCTGCGTCTCCAGGCCTTTTCGCGCATGGACTTGGTGCTGGCACCGACGCGTTACCTGGCCGGCGAGCTCGCCCGAGGCGGTGTCCCGCGCGAGCGGATCGAAGTGCTGCCCTACGGCGTCGAGACCAAGGACCTCCTCGACCTCCCGCCGGTGGACCCGGGGGAGGGCCGCGACCTGCATTTCGCGTTCTTCGGCGGCCTGTCGAAGCACAAGGGCGTGCACCTCCTGTTGGACGCCTACGGCACCCTGGGCTCCGCGGGGGGCTCGCGCCTCACGATCTGGGGCTACGGGAGCGACGAGCCGTACGTCGCGGACCTGCGCGCGCGCGCGGAGCGGGTGGGGGCCCGTTGGGGCGGCTCGTATCACCGCACCGAGTTGCGCGACCTGCTGGGCTCCGTCGACGTGGTGGTCGTACCGTCGACCTGGGTCGAGAACCAGCCCCTCGTCATCCGCGAGGCCTTCGCTGCGCGACGTCCGGTGATCGCCAGCGACTTCGGCGCGATCCCCGAGAGCGTTCAACACGACGTGGACGGCCTGCTCTTCACGGTGGGGGACGCGGCCTCCCTCGCGGCGGAGATGCGCCGTTGTCTGGTGGAGAAGGGCCTGGTGCAGCGCCTCGCCGCGGGGATCGGGACGGTCCACGAGGCCGCCGACCAGGCGGCGGACCTGGAGCGCATCTATGGCCGCATGGTGGCGCAGAAGCGCGCCGAGAAGCCCGTCCGAGCCGCGTCGGATCCCTCCGCCGAAGGGGCCCCGCCGGCTCCGGATCCCGCGTCCGTGCCCGCCTCGGTGCGCCCCTTCGCCGAACGCGTGCGCGCCCTCGAGGAGCTCTCGACCCGGGCGTTGTTCGAACGCGTGATGCAGGGCGTCGGTGCCCTGCGCGAGCAGCTCGGCCGTGGCGACGGGACCCTCGAGCGGGGCCTCACGGAGGTCCTGGCCGGGGATCCCCGGGCGCGCATGCGGCTGCGGGACGCCGAACGGGAGGCGGCCTGGCTGCGCCGGGACTCCGACCAGAAGAACGCTTGGTTGAGCACCCTGGTGGAGCAGAAGGACGAAGAGCTCGGCTCGCGGCGCGAGGAGGTCGCCTGGCTGCGCAGCGAGATCGCGGCCCGGGACGAGCACCTGGAGTGGCTCCGCAAGAAGCACGACCTCCTGGCGGAGGACTTGGCGCAACTCGAGGAGTTGGAGCGCACCCTGGGCGAGCAACCCTACGACCTCGAGCAGTTGGACCTGCTCGAGGACCGCTTCACCCGCCTGCGCAAGCAGATCGAAGGGGTCGGCGGCCGCTCGACCCCGGTGAACGCGGTGGCACACCACCTCCTGGAGGCCCAGGCGATGTTCGTGTCCGCCGAGCTCCAACCCCTGGTACAGCGCCTGCACGCCCTGGCGGATCAACCCCTGCCCGACCAGAACGAGGACCCCGCGGACGCGTTGCTGTCCCGGGTGCGCGGCGCCGGGGTCATCGGCGGTCAGCTCCTGGACGAGTTGGCCTGGCGGCGCACGGCGATGACGACGGCCCAGGACAAGGCCGGGCGGCGTCTGGTCGGGGCCCTGTTGGCGCGCACCGGCCTGGGACGCGAGGTCCGCTCCTGGCCGGCCATCAACGGAGAACAGTCATGACGCAGCCGGTCTCGATCGTCCTGCCGTCCCTCGACACGCGCGAGCTCCTCGCGACGAACCTGCCCCCGGTGTTGGAAGAATGCGAGCGGCGCGATTGCGGGGACGAGGTGATCGTCGTCGACGACACCGGCGACGACGTGTTGGGCCCCTGGCTCGGGGAGCGCTTCCCGGCCGTGCGCGCCGTCCCACGCGCGACCAACGGCGGCTTCGCCCAGGCGCTCCAGGCCGGGGTCGAGGCGGCCCGGAACCCCCTGGTGTTCTCCCTGAACACCGACGTCCTGGTGCGCCCGGGCTTCCTGGACCTCCTGGTGCCGGTGCTCGAGGACGAGGGCGTGTTGGCCGTCTCGCCCCGGGTCCTCTTGAACGGGGACGAGGAGGTGGTCGAGTCCAGGACCTACCTCGATCTGTACCAGGGCCTGCTGCGCATCGAGCGCCCCGAGCCGGCTGCCGCGAGCCCCCGCGCCGGGGACCCGGACCCCCTCCAGGCGGTGCCCTTCGTCGTCGGGGGCACGATGCTGTTCCGCCGCGAGCCGTTCCTCGCCGAGGGGGGCTTCGACGCGCTCTTCGAGCCCTTCTACCTGGAGGACGTGGACTGGTGCTGGCGGGGCTGGGTCCGGGGCCAGCGCGTGTTGGTCCACCGGGAGGCGGTGGTCGAGCACAACCACCGCGGCACGATCGGCACCCGCATCGACGCCGCCGTGGTCCGCGCGGCCATCGAGCGCAACCGGCTCCTGTTCCTGTGGAAGCACCTGGATGCGGACGCCCTGCTCGACGAACACCTGACCGCCCTGTCCCGCCGGGCCAGCAACGCTTGGCTGTGCGAGGAGCGCGAGCCCCTGATCTGGTTGCTGTTGGCCCTGGAGGACCGCGACGCCGCCCTGGCGGCCCGTGCGGCGTCCGGGGCCTCCGCGGGGGGTGCCGTGCGGGGCTTCGGGGAGATCGTGGCGCTGCTCGAGGAAGCCGGGATGGCCTGAGGGGGCCGCGCGGGCCCCCGGCCCTCAGACGCAGGCTCCGAGCAGGATCTGTTCGAGGGCGTCCACGTGGGTGTCCCGCCCGAAGCGCTCGGCCGCCAGGCGCTTGCCCGCCGCGCCCATGCGCTCCCGCAGCTCCGGGTCCCGCAGGAGCTGGTCGATCGCCCCGGCCATGGCGCCGGTGTCCTTGCGTGGCGCCAGGAGGCCGGTCTCGCCGTGGTGCAACCAGTCGGGGATGCCCCCGACCTCGAAGGCGACCACCGGCTTGGAGTGGGACATCGCTTCCAACCCGACCAACCCGAAGGGCTCGTCCCAGACCGACGAGCAGACGACCACGTCTGCGCGGGCGTACAACGCATCCATCGCGCCGGTCCCCTGCCAGCCGGCGAAGTGGACCCGGTCGGCGACCCCGTCCTCGACCGCCTTGCGGCGCAGCCAGTCCTCGGCGGGCCCGGTGCCGGCGATCACGGCCCGGTAGGGGGCCTCGACCTGGGCGAGGGCGGTGAGCAGGTAGTCCACGCCCTTGTCCGGCAGCACCAGGCGGGCGGGGGTCAAGAGGACCCCGGCCTCGGGCGCGCGCCCCAGGAACTCGCCGGTGGCCGGATCCAGGGCCTCGGCGGCGGCCGGCTGGTCCGCGGCCCCCGCGCTGCCGCGGGAGGTCGTCGGGTAGGGCAGCACCGCCGTGCGCTCGGGGGCGAAGTCCAGCTTCAGCAGCTCCGCCAGCATGTAGCTCGAGTTGGTCAGTACCCGTGCGGAGCGCCGCACGGTGTCCAGCTCGCGCTGCTTGCGGCGCAGCTCGCGGATCGGGGCGAAGAAGAGCCCTCGCTGGTCGTCGCGCTTGAACGAGATGCAGCCCCCGTTCAGCCAGTACCGTTGCAGGCAGACCGCGCCCATGGCCTCGCGGCAGGTCTCCCCGTCCTCGCGGTACTTGTTCAGGCCCGGGCAGAAGGGCACGTGGTCGTGCAGGAAGCGGACCACCGGTGCCTGCTCGAGGAAGACCTCGTTGGCGTCGATGCTGCGCATGGCCGACACGTAGATCACGTCCGGGGCCGTGCGGACGACCGTGTCGCGGAGGCGGGTGCGCGTGGCCTTGTCGAGGCCCCCGAAGTCCAGCTCGGGGAACTCGAGCACCGGGACGTCGGCGAAGTCGGGTTGCTGGTCCTCCCGGCAGAGGACCGTGACGCGGTGACCCCGCTCGATCAGGGCGGGGACCACCACCGACAGGTAGCGCTCCGTCCCGCCGACGAGGCCCCAGGTGTCCAGGACGACCAGAACGTGCATGGCGGTGGGGGTCAACTTCCGATCGTCATCAGGAACTCGCCGTTCGACTTCGTCCGGCGCATCTTCTGGATGAGCATCTCCATGGACTCGACCGGATCCAGCTCGTTCAGGACCTTGCGCAGCATCCAGATGCGCTCGATCTCCTCGCCGGTGAACAGGAGCTCCTCCTTGCGGGTGCCCGAGCGGTTGATGTCGATGGCCGGGAAGATTCGCCGGTCCGACAGCCGCCGGTCGAGGACCAGCTCCATGTTGCCGGTGCCCTTGAACTCCTCGAAGATCACCTCGTCCATCTTCGAGCCGGTCTCCACCAGGGCCGTGCCCAGGATGGTCAGGGAGCCCCCGTCCTCGATATTGCGGGCCGAGCCGAAGAAGCGCTTCGGGAACTGCAGCGCCGTGGCCTCGATGCCGCCGGAGAGCAGCTTGCCGTTCGAAGGGGCCTCGTTGTTGGAGGCCCGGGCCAGGCGCGTGATCGAGTCCAGCAGGATGCACACGTCGCGGCCGGCCTCGACCATGCAGCGGGCCTTCTCGATCACCATGTTGGCGACCCGGATGTGCCGCGCGGAGCTCTCGTCGAAGGTCGAGCTGACCACCTCGCGCTTGCCCTCGGGGATCGACCGCTCGAAGTCGGTGACCTCCTCGGGCCGTTCGTCGATCAGCAGGATGATCAGGTGCACGTCCGGGTTGTTGTGGACGATCGAGTTGGCGATCTGGTGCAGGAGCACCGTCTTGCCCGTGCGGGGCGGTGCGACGATCAGCCCGCGTTGCCCGCGCCCGATGGGCGTGATCAGGTCGGCGATGCGCATCTCGAGGGGGTTCTCCGGCGTCCCCTCCAGCAGCAGGCGTTGGTCCGGGTAGAGGGGCACCAGCTCCTTGAAGGGCGTGCGGCCGATGATCTCCTCGGGGTCGCCCCCGTCCACCTGGTCGACCTGCTTCAGGGCGAAGAAGTGCTCGCCCTCCCGGGGGCAACGCAGCTCGCCCTCGACGGTCATCCCGGCCCGCAGGTCGAAGCGCTCGATCAGCGAGGGGGGGACGAAGATGTCCTCCTCGGTGGGCAGGTAGCTGTTCTGTGCCAGCCGCAGGAAGGCGTGGTTGTCCTTGTCGAGCTCGAGGACCCCCGAGGACTGGACCGGGGTCTTCCCGAGCAGCCGGCTGCGGGTGATCGCAAACACGACCTCCCGGCGCTTGCGCAGGCCGGACAGGTCGACCTTCTCCCCGTCGGCCGTCTCGTGCAGCTCGTACAGGGTCTGGGCGGTCAGGGCGGGGTAGCTGGCGGGCTTGGCCTTGGTCTTGCGCTTCGAGGTGACGACCTCGGCCTCCAGGGCCTCGATCTCCTCCTCGGACAGGTCCGCCGGCAGCGTGGAGGCGTCGATCCGGGGCTCGTCCAGCACGGCCACCGCGCCACCGCCTCCACCTCCGGAGTAGGGACGGTTCTTCTTCTTACGCTGCCAATTGCGCTTCTTCGCCATGGGGAGTGAGAACGGTTTCGGGTCGTTCGTGCCCGCACCTGCGGGGGTTTTCGATCGGGAGCGCTCGCCGTTTTAGCGGCGCCGTGCGTCGGCTAGTTCTGCCCGCGGGGGTCGTGGGCCGAGCTCCACCGTGCGAGGAGGTCGCGGACGCGTTGGGCGAGGAGGTCGAGGCCTGCGTCGTTGCGCAGTACGTGGTCCGCGCGTTCCCGTTTGAGCTCGAGGGGGAGCTGCGCCGCCTCGCGGCGGGCCAACTCCTCCGGCGCCCAGCCGCGGGACGCCGCGCGGCGCTGGCGCTCGGCCTCGGGAACGTCGATGAAAAGGAGGATGTCGCAGACGTCGACCCAGCCGTGCTCGGAGTCGTTTTCCAGGAGCAGTGGGACGTCCAGCACGACGCGTGGGACGCCGGCCGCGCGCGCCTCGCGCAGCCGGGCCGAGATGGTGGCACGAACGCGGGGGTGGGTCCAGCCCTCGAGGGCCTGCCGGTGCTCCGCGCCGCCCTCGGGGTCGAACACCAGGGCCGCGAGTCGGGCGCGGTCCGGCGACCCGTCGGGACCCAGGACCCCCGGGCCGAAGCGTTCGACCACCAGGCGGGTGACCTCCGGCGAGGCCAGGACCTCGTGGGCGATGCGGTCGGCGGACAGGACCAGGCCACCGTCCCCGGCGACCAGGGCGGCCACGGTCGATTTGCCCGACGCGATCCCCCCCAGGAGGCCGATGACCAGGGTCGGAGCGGGCGAGTCCGGGGCCGGTCCCGGGGGACCGGCGGGGGACGGAGGGGTCGCGGGATCGGGCTTCATCGGGGCGGTCGCGAGGCCGGGGGTGGCCTTGGGGGGCCCGCCGGAGCCCCGACCCGGTCCTCGGGGCCCGGGGAGACCGCTCCCCCGTGACCCAAAACCCGCGGGGCGCGGAGCCCGAAACCGGGCAGGATGAAACCGGAGAGGACCGGGGGGATACCAGCGGAACACCCGCTCGCGGGCTGTCCGCCCAACCGTACGCACCCGCGTCTTTCCCGTCGAGGTGGCGAACCGGATCCCTCGTCCCCGGCCCTGCCGTGGGGGGCGGGAATCCCGCCGCAGGGAAGGCCGGGGATAGAGGGGAAAGCTCCCCGCCGTGCTTGCGACATGCCCTAGCGCTCGGGTATCAAAGCCCGCTCCACCGCCCTGGAGTTGGCCCCGACGGCCCTCGGGTCGACCCCGGGCCGCGCCAGATCCGTCTGCTGGATCCGTCCGCCAAGCTCCTCCGGGTCGACTCGACCCACCGGTTCACTCGACCCGGGCCCCGGCCCCTCCCCCTGCCCGTTCTCGTCTACAGGAAGCCCCCGATGACCCTGCGTTTCCGAGCCGCCACGAACTCTCCCGGGACCTCCGGTGCCGCACGCGTCAGCGCCGTCTGGCTGATCGTGTTGGTCGTGCTCTTCCTGGTCGCGATCGCCTTCGCGTTCCTCACCCAGAGCGACCTCGGCAAGATCACCGAGGCCAATGCGACCCTGCGGGCCGACAACGCGAGCCTGCTGGATGACATCGACAACGAGAAGCAGAACCGGCGTGGGATCTCGCAACTCCTCGGGTTCTTCCCCCCGGAGTCGGCGGACCCCAACTCCAACGTGGACTCCGGCAAGGAGGCCCTCGCCCGCCTGCGCGACGCCTTCCCCGAGCACCTCGGGGCCTCCGACGAGACCTTCGAGTCGATCGTCGGGAAGCTGATCAGCGCCTACAACGCCCGCGGGACCACGATCGGTGAGCTGAACTCGCGGAACGAGCAGGTCACGACCGAGCTGACCGCCGCCCAGGCCGCCGCGAAGGTGACCGAGAGCGAGAAGGACGACCTGATCCAATCGCTCCAGGAGCAGTTGGCGGACGAGCAGCAGAACGCCGCCGCCCGCCAGCAGGACCTGGAGGACCGCCTCTCCGCGGCCCAGGACCAGACCTCCGAGCGGGACAACGACCTGCGGGTCGCCCGGGCCCAGTGGAACGAGGAGCGGCGCGCCCTCGAGCAGGAGATCGCCCGCCGCGAGGTCCAGGTGGGCGAGCTGTCGCGCCTGACCTCGTTCACCAAGGAGCCCTTCGCCGACCAGGCCGACGGCACCGTCCTGACCGTCTCCGAGAGCCTGCCCTACGGTTGGATCGACGTCGGCGCCAACCAGCGTCTGACCACCGGGACCCGCTTCCGGGTCGAGGCCGGGACCGCCGGTCTGCGCCGTTTCAAGGCCTGGGCCGAGGTCACCGAGGTGGACGCCACCCGGGCCCAGGTGCTCTTCACCGACCTGGCGGACCGCTTCGACCCCGTGGCCCCCGGGGACGTCGTGATCAACCCGCTGTTCGATCCGACCGGCGAGCGCAACGCGGTGCTCGCGGGCCGCTTCACCGGCACCTACACCCGGGACGAGCTCGAGCTGCTCCTGCGCCGGGTCGGGATCAACGTCCAGGAGGACCTGAGCCTGACCACGCACTTCCTGATCGTCGGTCAGGAGATCTACTACGACCCCGAGTCCGGCGAGCCCCTCGAGGACCCGATGCAGCCCGAAGACCTGCCCGTCTTCAAGCAGGCCGAAGAGCAGCGCGTGCAGATCATCCCGCTCCAGGACCTCCAGGCCTTCTTCCGCGCCGGTTCCTGAGGTTTCGAAAACCGGCCGGAAAGCCGCGGGTCCCAGGGGACCGGCGGGGATCCCGGCCCCCCGCGGGCGACGCTCTCCAGAGGGAGCGTCGCCCGCGTTGCGTTTCCGGCGCGAGGCGGGAGAATGGGCCGCCGAGACCGGTGCCGCACGCCCGCCTCCGCCGGTGCGCAGGGGCGCCCCGGCCCGGACGCCCCGACACGCCCCATGGACCCCGAGCAGAACGATCCCTTCGAGCACACGCGGATGACCCTGGCGGAGCATCTCAACGAGCTCCGCCGGCGTCTGATGAAGGGCTTCCTGGCCGTGGGGATCGCCTTCAGCGTCGGGCTCTTCTTCCAGGCCGAGATCGTCGATTTCGTGAAGCAGCCCTACGTGCGCGCCTCGGGCATGCTGAACGCGTACTGGCAGCAGAAGGCGGAGGAGGCCGTGGCCGAGGACCCCTCCCGGGTGGCGGAGTTCTTCCACGAGGGCTACCCCGAGCTGGTCATCCCCCGCCGTCAGGCCCCCGAGCTGATCGCCCTGAAGCTCGGGGAGAGCTTCTTCTTCGGTCTGAAGGTCGTGTTCTATGCGGCCCTGGTCGTGGGGGGGCCGTTCCTCCTGTGGCAGCTCTGGCAGTTCATCGCCGCCGGCCTGTACGAGCACGAACGCAAGCTGGTCTTCGCGTACTTCCCCATCTCGGTCGTGATGCTGGCCGCGGGGATCTCGTTCGGGTTCTTCGTGATGGTCCCGTACGCGATCTACTTCCTGAACCAGAACGACTTCGCCCAGATGCAGGCGACGACCGAGTACTACATGACCTTCCTGACGGGGCTCTGCATGGCCTTCGGGGTCGTGTTCCAACTGCCCCTGGTCCTGACCTTCATGGGCCGTTCGGGGATGGTCGACGCGAAGACCCTGAGCAAGTACCGAGGCCACTTCCTGATCGGCTCCTTCGTGTTCGCGGCGGCCCTGACGCCGCCGGACCCGGTGACCCAGGCCATGCTCGGCGTACCCCTGATCGTGCTGTACGAGGTCGGCATCCTCGGCGTGCGCATCTGGGGCAAGCCCCGCACGGTCGAGGACCTGACCCCGGCCGAGGCCCCAGTCTCTTGAGCTCCAGTCGCTTGAGCTCCGGTCGCTCGAACCCAGGCGCGGACGGGATCATCGAACGCGCGGTCGTGATCGCCGTCGGTGACGAGCTGCTCGCCGGTGCGCACCCGGACCTGAACGGGCCCTTGGTCGCCCGCGCCCTGGGCCCCCTGGGGGTCTCGGTGGGGGAGGTGCGGGTGGTCGCCGATCAGGTGGCCGACATCGCCGCCGCGGTGCTCGCCGGCGCGCGGTCCGCCCCCCTCGTGATCGTGACCGGTGGCCTCGGCCCGACCCTGGACGACGTCTCGCGCGATGGCATCGCCGAGGCCGCCGGGGTGGAACTGATCACCGACGCCGGCGCGATCGCCGGTCTCGAGGCCTGGTTCGCGGGCCGCGGGATCGAGATGCCCCCGTCGAACCGACGCCAGGCCCTGTTCCCCCGCGGGGCCACGATCGTGCGCAACGACGCGGGCACCGCGCCGGGCTTCCGCCTCCGGATCGGGGACACGTGGGTCGTCTCCCTGCCGGGTCCGCCGCGGGAGTTGCGCGTCGTGCTCGAGGAGCAGGTGGTGCCCTGGTTGCGCCGCGACGCCCTGGTCGGCGAGCCCCTCCTGGAGCGACGCCTGTTCCTGTTCGGAGTGCCCGAGGGCCTGTTCGCCGAGCGCGCCGGGGACTGGATGGGTCGCGAGGCCGACCCGTTGATCTCCTGTTCGGCGAAGGAGGGCTCCCTCTGGATCACCCTGCGGGCGGTCAGCACCGAGCGCACCGTGGCCGAGGAACGCCTGGCCGAGCGCGCCGCCGACCTGCGCCGGACCTTCGGGGAGGCGATCTACTCCGAGAGCGAGCCGCGCATCGAGGCCGTCCTGGGCCAGGCCCTGCTGGAGACCGGGGTCTCGGTCTCGATCGCCGAGTCCTGCACCGGTGGCATGGTGGCCGGCTTCCTGACGGAGGTGCCCGGGATCAGCGCGGTCTTCGGCCGCGGATTCGTGACCTATGCCGACGCCGCCAAGCGCGAGGTCCTGGGGGTCGATCCGGGCCTGCTCGAGCAGCACGGGGCGGTGTCCGCCGAGGTGGCCGAGGCGATGGCCGTCGGCGCCGCACGCGCGGCCGGCTCCCGCTTGGGGCTGGCGGTCAGCGGCATCGCCGGACCGGGGGGCGGGAGCGAGACCAAGCCGGTGGGGCAGGTGTACTTCGCGACGGCCCTCGACGGGGAGACCGAGTCGTACCGCCGGGACTACCCCGCGATCGGGCGCTCCTGGATCCGGGCGGTCTCCGCCCGGACGGCCCTGTTCCGCGCCTGGCTCCGCCTGCGACAGGCCGGCCTGGTCTCCGGGCCATCAGAAGCCAAGGGGATCGTTCCGGCCGATTGACCCCCCGGGGGGGCCTTGGTATTGTCCCGCCCCTCGCGTTACCCCGTGGTGTAATCGGCAGCACATGTGGTTTTGGTCCACACAGTCAAGGTTCGAGTCCTTGCGGGGTAACCACCTTCCCACCGCCCCCCCAGGGCGGGCCCAGGAGAGCGGCGGGTCGATGGGGTCCGAGTGGGTGGGGCCCCGGTGAGTGGGACCCCGATCAGAACGGGGCACTAGACGTCGCGGGCCGGTAGGTCTTCCGTCGGCAGGATCTGCCGGGTGGGGACGAGGGCATGGGAGGCCAGCAGCCCGCCGACCAGGGTGGCGCCCACCAGGGCCATGCGGAACGCCGTCTCGATCCCGGCGAGGGGATCGTGCTGGAGGAACTGGGCGATGCTGCGGAAGCCGATGCTGCCCGGGACCAACAGGAGGATCCCGGGGACGAGGGCCAGGGAGGCCGGCAGCCGGGTCCGGTGGGCGAACAGGTTCGCCGCCGCGCCGACGAGCAGTGCCCCGGCCCCGGCGCCGAGCTCCGGGCCGATCGTCGCCGTCCCGAGGCGCGCGCCGGCGTAGGCCACCAGGCCGCCGAGGGTCACCCAACCGAGGTGGGCGGCGCGCACCTGGAACAGCACCCCGAAGGCCAGGGGCGTCGCGGCCAGGGCCGGGAGCAGGGCCCAGGCGCTGGGATCGATCTGTGCCACCGGGGGCAGCCCGCCGAACAGAGCCACCCCCAGGGTGCGGCCGAAGCCGAGCCCCAGACCCAGGCCGAGGAACGAACCGAGGGCCCCGAACAACCGGGTCGTCCCCGAGGTCAGGTGACCCTCGGCGAGCTCGGACATCGCCACGGTCATCGTGTAGCCCGGCACCATCACGATCAGGGCCGCGAGGGCCACGGCGTCCGCGTCGGCCACCAGGCCGAGGTGCGCGAGGGTCAGGGCGCCGAGAGTCGTCGTCAGCGCGGCGAGGGGATCCAGCAGGCGGGTGAGCCGCGCCCGGCTCCCGGTCAGGTGCTGCAGGCCGGCCACGGCGAGGCCCAGGCCGCAGGCGGCCCAGGCATCGCCGATCGAAGCCTGGAACAGGATCGCCGCGGCCCAGGAGGCCAAGGCGAAGGCCAGGGCTTGGCTCCAGGGTCCGTAGCGCGGGCGCTCGGTCTCCAGCACCTCGAGGCGATCGAGGCCCTCCGCCGGCGTGAGCTCGCCAGCGGCCACCGCCCGGGCGAGCTCCTCGATGGCCACCTGGCGGCCGAGCTGGATGCCCCCGGGCTCGACCCGCTCGAGGTGCAGCTCGGGCGCTCCGCCGTCCTGGAACGACAGGATCAACGAGGTCGGGCTCGCGAGGATGATCGCCCGCAGGCCGAGGGCCTGGCCCAGGGCCTGGACCGCCTCCTCGAGGGGCGGGGCGGGCGCCCCACAGGCGTGCAGGGCGGTGGCCCAGCGCACGACGAAGCGGCGGGCGAGGCGCCGCTCCGGGTCGCGCGGATCCACGGCCACCGGAGTCCCCGGGAACCGGGAGGCCAGGGGCCCCTCGACGGGGAGCGCCTGGCGGGAGGGGTGCATGGTGCGGAGGGTTTGGAGGTCCATCGGATGCCCTGGTCGGAAGCCACCGCAGGCCGCGGGATGCGGTCTGTGCCGCATGGATTGCGTTGTGCGGGGTCTCCTTTAGAATCGGATGCCTCTGCTGGCATCTCAACCGAAGGATCTTCGAGTTATGGCCTCCTTTCCCTCCCTGGACCGAACCGATCGGCTGATCCTGGCCGAGTTGCAGAAGGAAGGACGTCTGAGCAACAAGGAGCTCAGCGCCCGCATCCATCTGGCCCCCTCCAGCTGCCACGCGCGGGTCCGTCGGTTGGAGCAACTCGGCGCGATCACCGGCTACCACGCGGCGGTCGATCCGGCCGCCCTGGGGGTGGGCCTGCGGACCCTCGTGCTGGTGCGCATGACCGACCATGCCGAGAAGCGCACCGACGAGGTCCAGCGCTTCCTCGAGGGTCTCCCCGAGGTCGTCGACATCTACCACGTGGCCGGCCAGGACGACCTGGTGCTGCACGTGGCCGTACGGGACACCGACCACCTCCGGCGCCTGAACCTCGACACGATCGCCGCCCGCCCGGAGATCGCCGACCTGCACACCCTGCTGATCTTCGAGCACCGCCGCGCCCAGGGCTATCCCGACGTGGTCGAGGCTTGAGGGTGCCGGATCCGCCCCTCAACGGCGGCGCAGGTGGGCCTCGGAGGTGAAGAAGCCGGCCCGCTGCTCCGCGTGGGTCGCTTCCGCGACGGTGGGGTGGTCGGGCTCGAAGCGGGCCCCGAACCGCGCGGCGAAGACCGCCTCCAGCCGGTCGGCCAGGTCCGCCGGCGTCAGGCCCGGGCGCGTGGCCGACAGGGTCGCGATCGGACCCTCGAGGGGCGTCGTGCCGAGCTTGATCGACCCGTGGTGCAGCACGCGGCCGTCGCTGCGGCGCTGTGCCGAGCCGACTCCCTTGGCCCCGCCCCAGGCGAGGTCCAGGGGCGTGGAACGACGGAAGCACATCGCGCTGCCGGCGTCGTCGGACCCCAGGGGGTCGTCCCCGCGGAGGTCCGCCCGCACGCCACAGTCCGCCAGGGCCTCGGCGAGGGCCCCGTGCACGCGCCGATAGGAGGCCTGGACCTCGCCCCGGTACAGGGGATGGTCCGCGGGGGCCGCGATCGAGAAGGTCAGCTCCTCGGCGTGGTGGATGGCCCCGCCCCCGGTCGTGCGCCGCACCACCGCGCTCGCGCGCGCGGTTTCGGGGACCTCGGCCCAGCGCTGGAAGTAGCCCAGGCTGAGGGTGTCGGGGGACCAGGTGTAGAAGCGCAGCACGGGGGTCCGGTCGGCCCCCCGGAGCAGCGCTTCGTCCAAGCCCATGTTCCACCCGGGCGGACCGTCCCAGGTGCGCAGGACGCGCCAGCGCTCCGGGGTCGTGGTCACGGACCCGGGGCCCCCGACCGTCGTCGCGTGCTCACCGGGGGCGCATCAACCTGCGCGACCGAGGGGGTGTCTGTTCCCCTCCTCACGCTCTCTCACTGCGCCTCGGCCTCGACGAGCGCGTCGTAGGCCGCCGCATCCATCAGGTTGTCGCCGTCGAGGCCCTTGTTCTTCGGCGTGAGCCGCACCATCCAGCCCTCGTTGAAGGGGTCCTTGGACAGGATCTCGAGGTGCTCCTCGATGGCCACGTTGACCTCGGAGACGGTCCCGGCGACCGGTGCGTTCAGGTCCGCGACGGCCTTGACCGACTCGATCTCACCGAAGGTCTCGCCGTCCTCGAGGACCCGTCCCGGCTCGGGGAGGTCGCAGTAGACGAGGTCGCCCTCGTTCCCGCTGCAGAGCTCCTGCACCGCGAAATCGGTGATCCCGATCAGGACGGTGTCGCCATCTTGCTTCACCCACTCGTGGGACTTGGTGTACTTGCGGTCGTCGGGACGCATGGAATCGGAGCCTCTCAGGGCCTGATGGGGGAGGTGGGGCCAATGACTCGGCCTGGGGGTACCGAGGGGGTTCCGGACCGGCAGGGTCCGTCCGACCCCCTCAGGCGTTCTTCTTGCGCGTGCGGGAATAGAAGGGCATCTCGGTCACCACGCAGGGCTGTCGTTTCCCACGCAGGTCGAGGGACAGCTCCGTGCCGACGGCGTCCAGGCCGAGGGGGACGTAGGCGGTGCCGATGTTCGTGTCGAGGGTCGGGGAGGGGCTGCCGGAGCACACCTGGCCCACCTCTTCGTCCCCGTGGTACAGGGCGTAGCCCTGGCGGGGGGCGCGCTTGCCGGCGGTGGTGATGCCCACGAGCCGCCGGGTCATCGAGGCCTTCAGCTTCTCGAGGGCCGCGCGGCCGGAGAAGTCGCCCTTGGCTTCGGTCAGGGCGATGCCGAAGTCGAGCCCGGCCTCGAACCCGTGGTGCTCTTCGTCGATCTCGTGCCCGTAGAGGGGCATGCCGGCCTCCAGGCGGAGGGTGTCCCGGGCGCCCAGGCCGATCGGCCTGACCCCCGCCGCTTCCCCGGCCCGGGCGAGCTCGGCCCAGACCCGGGGTCCCTCTTCATTCGGCAGATACAGCTCGAAGCCGTTCTCGCCGGTGTATCCGGTGCGGCTGATCCGGACGTCGGGGATGCCACACAGGGTCGCGAAGGCGAACTTGTAGTACTTGAGGGTCGACAGGTCGAAGCCCTCCACCAGGCCGCGCAGGACCTCCAGGGCGGCCGGGCCCTGCAGGGCCAACATGGCGGTCGCGTCGGTCTGGTCCACGACCCGTGCGTCCAGGTTCCCGATGCGCTCCTCCAGGAAGGCCAGGTCCCGGGCGGTGTTCGACGCGTTGACCACCAGGTAGACGCCCTCGTCCGCCTCGCGGTAGATCAGGAGGTCGTCGATCGGGTACCCGTCCTCCTTGCACAGCAGGGAATAGCGGATCGACTGGGCCGGGATCTTCGCGCAGTGGTTGGTCGCGCAACGGTCCACCAGGGCCACCGCGTCCGGGCCCTCGACCCGGAAACGGCCCATGTGCCCCAGGTCGAACAGCCCCGCCTGGTTCCGGACCGTCCGGACCTCGTCCAGGATCGGGCCGTACTGAACGGGCATGCTCCAGCCACCGAACTCGATGCAGCGGGCACCGAGGGACAGGTGGATGTCGTGGAGGGAGGTCTCCTTCATGGGCCTGTGGCAGGGAGAGGGGCGGGGCCCGGCCCCGGGGACAGGTTCGGGGCCGTCGGGAACCGGGCGGGGGTGGACAGGACCACCGGCGGGGCCCTAGCAGGCGCGGGAAGGTACCGGAAAGGCCCCACGGGGCCAAGGACGGTGCCCCGCCCGGGGGTCCGGGGCCCCGCGTCCCGGTCCCCGGGCGCCCCGGACGTGCGGCTTCGGCGACCGGGTGCTCATTCCCGGCCGCACAGATGCTCTTTGGCCTTCAGGTGTCCGGAGCCCGGGGCCGATACCCACGGCGACTCCCGTCCCCGACATTCCCTGCTCGGCAGCGCCCGTCGGCCCCTTCCCCGGGGCAGCGGCCGACGCCGCGGCTGGTCGCTCTGGGCCGGGTCCCCCCGCCATGTCCAACAGCCTCATCGTTCGAGACGCGACCCTCGCGATCAACGGCGTGAATCCGACGGGTTCCAACCCCGAGGAGCACGTGCGTGCCCGCGTCGCGGAAGCCCGCGGGCTGGACGAGAACACCGTGACCGACTGCGCCGAGGTCCTGCGGGCTTCCGCGGGGGTCTCCGGTGGCGACCCGGACGTGTTGGAGGCCCTGGTCGTGATCGCCCTGGCCCACCCGACGGTCGCCAAGCAGTACGACCTGTCTCCGCATGTGATGGGCCGGCGCCTGGCGGCCCGGCTCGAGCGCACCGGCGAGGCCGCGCGCGCCCTGGCGGTGCTGCGGATCCTGTTGGAGTACTTCCCCGGGAACGACGCCCTCGAGCGCGAGATGGCGGCCCTGATGCGCCGGCAGGGGATGGTCCAGGACCTGGCCGACCGCTACCTGCAGCGGGCCGAGGGACTCCTGGCGAACGGACAGACGGAGGAGGCCATCGCTTGGTTCCGCGAGGTGTTGCTGCTGGATCGCTCGCGCTCCGACGTCGCGCGACGGATCCGGGACCTCAAGTCGGAGCGCGAGCAACACAAGCGCATCTCCAAGGGTCGCAAGCGCCTGATCCTGCTGTCGCTCCTGCTCTCGGCCTCCAGCGTGGCGATCGTGCAGCGCGAGGGGTCGGTCCGCAAGGCCTACCGCGAGCTGCCGGCGGCGGCGGCCGGGGATGCGGAGGCCACCGAGCGCCGCCTGGTCCAAGTCGAACGCTTCGCGTCCCGGTACCCGGTCTGGCACGGGATGCTGGACGTCCTCGCCGAGCGCAATCGCCTGCGCACCGAGGTGCAGCGGGAGCAACAGCGCGTGCAGGCCGAAGAGGACTCCGCCGCCACGGTGATCCAAGAGCCCTCGGCCAACGACCGCGCGGACCACACGCGCCAGAAGGGCATCAACCTGATTTACGGCAGTGCGAACTACCAGCTCGGGCTGGAGCAGTTGCTGCTGGCGCTCCAAATCGCAGACGAGGATTGGGAGCAGCGTGAACGAACCCTGCGAGACGTCGAGGCCATCGAGGAGTACCTCAAGGAGAACTCGGACCAGTGAAGTTCCTTCGTCAATTCTTCTCGCGCCGCCGAATCCGCTCGGCGCGCCGATCCCTCGCGCGCAACGCGTCGCCCCAGAGCTACGCGTCCCTCGCCAGCGAGTACTCGCGCCTGGGCATGACCCAGGAAGCCTTCGAGGTCTGTCGCGAGGGGCTGAACGCCTTCCCGAACTCCGGGGAGCTCCGGGGCGAGCTCGAGCGCTTCCGGGAAGAGGCCCGGGACGCGCGCCTCACGCAGCTGAAGGAGGAGCTCGCCCACGGGCCGCGACCGGCCCTTTGGCGCGAGGCCTGTGACCTGCACCTCGAGTCCGGCGACGTCGCCCGGGCCGAGGAGCTCGCGCTCCGCTGGCACGAGAAGACCCCGTCGATCGGCTCCCTGCGGACCATCGCCCGGGTGCGCTTGGAGCGCTACTTCGCCGACCGCGGCCGCGAGCAGGGGCGCCAGGCCCTGATGGCCATCGACGCGGTGATGAAGACCGATCCGCGCGACGTGGACGGCCTGCGCCTGCGGCTGAAGCTGAGCACCCGCCTGGGGGCTTGGGACGAGGCGCGCCGCGCGACCCAGGACTTGCTGGAGCAGCTCCCCGGCGACCCCGTGCTCGAGGCCCGCTACCGCGCCCTCGAGGCGATGGGGGACGGGGGACCGACCATCGACCGGGGCATGCTCGAGGTCGAGAGCACCGGCTTCTTCGCCGACGAGTCCTCCGACTCCGGAGACCAGACGGCCGACGTGGACGTGCGTCCGATCCTGCGGGAGATCGCCCGCCGCGGGGAGGTGCAAGCCGCCATGTATCTCAAGGGCTCGACGATGCTGGTCCAGGGGCCCCGGGGAGCGACCGCGGAGCGCCACGCCCGCGCCGTCAAGTCGATCCTGAGTTGCAGCCGGACCTCCGGCCGCCGACTGGGCCTCGGGCAGGTGTTCCAGGTCCAGGTCGAAGGAGACTTCGGCACCCTCGCGATCGCCCCCGGCGAGATGGACGCGGGGGCCCTGTGGGTGGAGGGCTCGATCTCCCCGAGCCTGCTCCAGACCCTCGAGGGGATCGCCGGGGCCAGCGCCGAAACGCCGCAGGAGGTGACCCAGTGATCGCAGCCCTCAAGACCCTCGACGACCTGCCCGGTGTGCGGTTCGTCATGTTGACGTCCCCGGACGGTGTCCCGATCGCGACCCCCTCGGGTCCCGGCGGCGCCTCCAACGCCGGCCTGGGCTCGGAGGACGCCCTCGCGGCGCTGACCGCCGTCTGGTTCTCCGACGTCGGCCGCCACGCCAGCCAGCTCTCCTGGAACGAGCCCCGCCGCGCCGTTCTCCGCGCCGCCCGCGGGACCCTCGTCCTGCAACGCCTGCACAACGCCGTCCTGCTCGTGCTGCTCGCACGGGGGACCGAGCCGGAGGACGTCCGGCTGGCGATGGACGGTACGGCCGCGCGCATCGATCGCTCCGTGCGAGGCATGGGTCGTACGACCTCCGCCTCGCCGGCGAACACGTCCGGCTCCGATGCCGGCCCCACGGAACCCCGGTCCCCGCTACCCGCGCAAGACGACTCCGATCAGGACGAGAGCACGCGGGTCGTGGAGGGTCAGGAGACGGAAGACCCCTCGGGAAACTGAAATGGTCCAGATCAACTTCGCCCAAAAGACTGTCAACGTGAAGGTCGTTTACTACGGACCTGGCATGTCTGGCAAGACGACCAACCTAGAGGTCGTCCACCAGCGCGCGCCAGACACGAACCGTGGTGAGCTGACCAGTATCTCCACCGATGGTGATCGCACCCTGTTCTTCGACTACATGCCCCTCGACTTGGGCACCGTGGCCGGGATGCGCACCTGCTTCCAGATCTACACCGTCCCCGGACAGGTGTACTACAACTCGACGCGCAAGCTGGTCTTGCAGGGGGTCGACGGCATCATCTTCGTGGCCGACTCGGCCTCCTCGATGCTCGACCAGAACATCGAGTCGTTGCAGAACCTGGAAGAGAACCTCAACGAGTATGGCAAGAGCCTCGCGAGCCTCCCGCACGTCGTGCAGTGGAACAAGCGGGACCTCCCCGATGCCATGACCACCGAGGAGCTCAACCGCCTGCTCAACACGAACAATGCGCCGGACTTCGAGGCCGTTGCGAACACGGGCCAGGGCGTCTTCCCGACGCTGAAGGCCCTCGCCGCGCTGGTCCTGAAGAACATCATGCACGAGACCGGGGGCGGTGGCGCCCAGTCGACCGCCGCGCCCGCGGCGATGCCGACGCCGGCCGCTCCGGCCCCCGCCGGTTCGGCCCCGCCGCTGAACCCCGTCGCCGGCGGTTCGGGCGGCGCTCCGGCGCCCCAGCCGACCCCGGCCGGGTCTCCGGGCCTCGAGCTCAAGGTGCCCCAGCAGACCGCGGCGGCGGCGCAAGCCACGCCGTCCCAGCTCATGCAGAGCACCCCTGCGCAACCGCAGGCCGCCCCGCGCCCCCGGCCCAACCGCTCCGCGGCCAAACCGAACACGGCGCGCAGGTCCTCCTCGGCGAAATCCGCCACCAGGAAGGCTGCCTCGTCCCCGCCCAAGAAGAAGAAGAGTGGGGCCATGACCGGTGTCTTCGTCGTTCTCGCCGCGGGAGTGGGTGCCGCTCTCGCTTGGTTCCTGCTCACTTCGCTCTAGGAGGTACAGCCATGTCTCGTGACAACCACCTGAAGAACCAGCGGCTGGTCTTCTACGAAAACGACATCCAGCGTCTCGACGCGGAGATCGACGCCTTCCTGGAGCTGTCGAAGGGCCGCTGCGTGCTCCTCGTCGACCGGGACGGGCACCTCGTGACCCAGCGCGGGGAGCCGATGAAGACCTCCGAGGAGGCCATCTCGGCCCTGATCGCCGGGTCCTTCGCGGCGACCATGGAGATGGCGCGCCTGCTGGGGGAGACCGAGTTCTCGATCCTCTTCCACGAGGGAGCGCGGGACTCCATCCAGCTGCAACTCGTCGGTGAGCGGACCCTGATGGCCTGCCTGTTCGACGGCCGCACCAACCTGGGCATGGTTCGCTTCTACGCCCAGGAGACCGCGGCGCGCCTCTCGGAGATCTTCGACGAGATCGCACACGAGGAGCGTGACGGCGGCTTGGCCGACGATTTCGACGCCAGCGCGGAGGACGCGCTCGACAAGCTCTTCTGAGCCCTTGGCCTGCGGGCCCCACTTCCGTCTCGAAGGGGGGGTGCTCACCGAGTGTGAGCACCCCCCCTTTCTCGTGGCTTCGCGGTGCGCCGTCAGGTTCCTTCGGCGTCGTAACTCATTTTGATTATTGGTTTTGTGGTGTTGGGTGTTCCTGTGCTGTGGAGGCGAAACCCGGGCTGGAATTCCGGCCGAAGGCCCTGCGCCCGATCGATCGGAGCGCACTTATGCGCTTCCGCGGGACACATGGAACCGTTCCGCAGCGCACCGAGTCGCCGGCGGAACTGTTCCCCGCGCGGCTCCGGATCTGTTGCGAAGCCCCGCCGCGCAGCGAAAAAGTTCACGAAAGGCAGGCAAGAAGCCGCGGCTTCCCGCCGATGACGCCACTGATGTCGTGGTAAGGGCGCCACTGGTGCTCACCTCGAGTACCAACACAGCCCCCAAGGAGAATTCTCTCGATGGCTAAGAAACGCAAGAAGGCCGCCAAGCGCAAGACGACCAAGCGCAAGGCCACGAAGCGCAAGGCGACCAAACGCAAGACCACCAAGCGTAAGGCCACCAAGCGCAAGGCAACCAAGAAGAAGGCCACCAAGAAGAAGGCCACCAAGCGCAAAGCAACCAAGCGCAAGGCCACCAAGCGGAAGGCCACCAAGAAGAAGGCGACCCGCCGCAAGAAGGCCTGAGCCTCCTCGCACAAGGGCCTGGCCTCGCTCCATCCGGAATGAGGTCAGGCCCTCTTTCTGCCCTGCCCGCCCCCGCGGCCCGTCGGCTGCCCGGGCCCCCGGCCGGATCGGAGAACAGACGCGCGGACGCCGGGGAACGGCCGTGCGGATTCGAGCGCTCCCCGCCATTTCAGGAGCATCATCGTGAACAAGAGCGAACTGGTGACCCACCTCTCGGGTGAGCTGCACACCTCGAAGCTGGCCGCCACGCGGCTGCTCGATTCCGTCCTCGAGGGGATTCGGAAGGGACTGTTGGAGGAAGGCAGCGTCACCTTGACCGGCTTCGGGACCTTCGAGGTCAAGGACCGCAAGCCGCGGGTCGGACGCAACCCGCACACCGGGGAGCCGATCCAGATCCACGCTGGCAAGCGCGTGGGCTTCCGGGTGGGCAAGACCCTCAAGCAGATGGTCTGAGCCGGACGGGCTCAGGCGTACGGGGCACCTTGCGGGCCCCGGCTACTCGAAACAGCGGGCCTCCCACGGGGTCCGGAGAGGCTCGGGCCGATGGGCGACGCCGGGGGGCGTCCCTCGGTCCGAGCTTCTGTTCGGGGCCCGACTTCAGCTCGACAGGCTCTCGAGGGCGGCGACCTCCGCGGCCACCTCCTCGTCGGAGATCTTGGTGAAGGGTCCCTCGATCGTGCCCAGGCTCGGGGTCCCGAGGGAGCGCCAGGCGCCGGGGGCAGGGGTGGTGGGCCAGGGGGTCTCCGCGGCCGTCCCGTCAGCCCCCAGCATCGACCACAGGAGCTCGGCCTTCTGGGGCAGGAAGGGGGTGGACCAGCGGGCGATCAAGGCGATCCACTCGCAGGCGGTGGCCAGCACGCTGCCCGCCAGGGCGGGGTCGGACTTGCGCAGGGCCCAGGGTGCCATGCGGTCGACGAACACGTTCCCGACCGTGGCGTTGGCCAGCAGGGCCTCGGTGGCCTTGCGGTAGCGGTTCTCCAGGACGTGCTCGGCCGGGTCGTGCAGGGGCCCGCACTCCTGGAGCAGGATCCGGTCCAGCTCCTCCGCATGGGCCGGCTCGCAGGGGGGGACGCGGCCTTCGAAGTGCTTGGCGGTGAAGCGCAGCACGCGGGTGACCAGGTTGCCGATCTTGTCCGCCAGCTCGTCCACGGTGCGCTGGAACTCCTCCCAGCGGAACTCCGAGTCGGAGCTCTCCGGGGCGCTGGCCAGCAGGTGGAAGCGGGCGCAGTCCCGGTCGTAGCGCTCGAAGAACGTCTCCAGGGGGACGACCCAGTTCTCGCTCGTGCTGAACTTGGAGCCCTGGAGGTTGTAGAACTCCATGGCCGGGACCTTCCACGGCAGGACGTACCCCTCCTGGGTCCCCCAGAGCATGCTGGGGAAGATCAGGCAGTGGAAGGGGATGTTGTCCTTGCCGATGAAGTGGACCAGGCGGGTCTCGGGGTCCTTCCAGAAGGTGTCGAAGAGCTCCGGGGTCCCGCGTTCCTCGGCCCAGTCGCGGGTGAAGGAGGCGTACCCGATCGGCGCATCGAACCAGACGTACAGGACCTTGTCCTCGACGTCCCCGGCGATCTCCGCGGGGACGGGCACGCCCCAGCGGAGGTCCCGGGTGATCGGGCGGGCCTGGAGGTCCTCGAGCATCGCACCCACGAAGGCCGACACGTTGGGCTTCCAGGGGTGGTCGCGGAACCAGTCTCCAATGTGGTCGTCCCGCAGCTTGGGCAGGTCCAGGTACCAGTGGGTGGTGCTGCGGCGCTCGGGCGGATTGCCGCAGACCGCGCAGCGGGGGGACTTCAGCCGCAGGGGGTCGAGCCACGTGGCGCAGTTGGGGCACTCGTCCCCGCGGGCCTTCTCGTGCCCGCAGACGTAGCAGGTGCCGACCACGTAGCGGTCCGCGAGGAAGCGCTCCTCCGTCGCGCAGTACAGCTGCTCCGCGGTGCGCTGTTCGAGGTACCCGTTGGCGTGCAGCTTGCGGAAGAAGTCCTGGGAAAGCCGGTGGTGGCTGGGGCTCGCCGAGGTGCCGGACCACAGGTCGAACTCGATCCCGAAGCGGTCGAAGGTGGCCTTGATCTCCCCGCGCCAGCGGGCGACGTAGGTGGGGAAGTCGACCCCCTCCCGCTCGGCGTTGACGGTGATCGCGACCCCGTGTTCGTCCCCGCCGCACACGTAGAGGACCTCTTCGCCGAGGCGCCGCAGGGTCCGGACGTAGACGTCGGCAGGGAGATAGGCGCCGATCACGTGCCCGAAGTGGATCGGGCCGTTGGCGTACGGGAGAGCGCTGGTGACGAGATAGCGGGCCACGGGAGTCCTCGGGGTGAGGCGGGGGACGGAGCCGGCGGATCCTACGGAGAGGGCCGCTCCTCTGCGAGTTCGACCGGGCCCGCGTCGGGGACCAGGCCGGACTTGTCCAGGCGGCAGAGGAGCCAGAGGCCCCCCAGGGACGTGGCCGGCACGAACAGCAGCGGGCCGATCAGCGGGACGGCGAGCAGCAGGCCGGCGACCATGCCGAAGGTGATCCAGGCCGGCAGGTGCCGCGCCAACAGGCGCAGCCGTGCGCGGAAGGGCCAGCCGCGCCGTTCGAGGGGGATGTCCAGCAGGCCCGTGGCCGTGGCGACGCCGGTCACGAGCGCATAGAGGGGGTATCCGATCAGCGGCAGGAAGTAGACCGGCAGCGCGAGCACCAACAGGCCGAAGGTGAGCAGGGCGCCCACCAGGCCCGCCCGCAGGGCGCCGACCTCCACCCGCAGGAACCACCACAACCAGGGGCCGTAGCGACCTTCGAATAGCAGCGGTGCCAGGAGGCCCAGGGGCAGCGCCAGGACGCTCCAGAGGCCCAGGTCGGTCAGGAACCGAAGGCCCAGCACGAGGGCCAGGCCGAGGCCCGTCGCGACCCCGGTCAATTGCGCCGCCCGGGCCGGGGGGAGGTCCACCGGTCGCTCCGCCCGGGCCCGGGGATCCTCGCCGAACCACGTGGCCTCGACCCGGGCCTGGATCTCGTCCAGGAACGGGCCGGCGATGGCCTCGTACAGGATCGCCGCGCCGTACCACACGGCGAGGGAGCCCAGGAGAAAGGCGGTCAGGAGCTGGAAGGGCTGGGCCAGCAGGAACGAGATCAGCCCCTCGGCCAGGCCCTCGAGGGCCGTCCCCAGGGCGTGCCAGATCGCGGTGACCCAGCGCCATCCCGCGGGCAGCTCTTCGATCCAGGTCCAGGTCGGCAGGTCGATCTCCTCGGGCCGGGCCCGCTCGGCGAGCCGCTCGAGCGCGCGGAGCGCCCACAGGAAGCCGGCCCCGACGGCCGCCGCGGTCAGCAGGAGGGGCGGGAGCAACCAGCGCTTGGTCCCCGGTGTCCGGGCCAAGAGCCCCAGCCCCCGGGGGAGCGCGAGCAGCGCGACCCCCGACGCGGCCCAGCCCCGGGCCAGGGGCTGCCCCAGGCCGTCGGCGAGGGCGCGCCCGCCGCAGGTCGGACAGGCCTCCGCGCGCGGCCGGCCGTAGCCGCACCGGGGATACGCGCCACCCTTCATGGAGTCCTCCGCATGCTGGGGTCATAGCGGCCTTGGGGAGGTCTGGGAAGGAGTTCCGTTTGCTAGACTGCCGGATCTACCCAGCCCGAGCCAAACCCTCCCGGGCCGGACCCTTCGCCGGGCGGATCCCGGTTCCCCTCCTGACGCTAGTGATGGACCCCTACAGCCAACTCGACTTCTTCCAGCTCGATGACCAGTTCTCCGAAGAGGAGCTGATGGTGCGCGACACCGTCCGGAGTTGGGTCGGCGAACGCTTCATGCCCCAGATCATGGAGCACTGGGAGGCCGGGACCTTCCCGATGGAGCTCGTGCCGGAGATCGCCGAGCTCGGCGTGTTCGGACCGACGATCCCCGAGGAATACGGCGGGGCCGGGATGAACTCGGTCACCTACGGCCTGATCTGCCAGGAGCTGGAGCGCGGGGATTCCGGCCTGCGCAGCTTCGTGTCCGTCCAGGGCTCCCTGGTCATGTACCCGATCTTCGCCTACGGCTCCGAGGAGCAGAAGCGCGAGTGGCTGCCCCGGCTCGCCTCGGGCCAGGCGATCGGCTGCTTCGGCCTGACCGAGCCGGACTTCGGCTCGAACCCCGGCGGCATGCTGTCGACGGCCCGCAAGAAGGGCGACGGGTACGTCCTGAACGGCCGCAAGATGTGGATCACCAACGGGACCTGCTCGGACGTCGCGATCTTCTGGGCCCGGGACGACGAGGGCGTGGTCCGGGGCTTCCTGGTCCCCAGCGACGCCCCGGGCTTCTCCGCCCCCGAGCAGAAGCACAAGTGGAGCCTGCGGGCCTCGGTCACCTCCGAGCTGGTGTTGCAGGACGTCGAGGTCGGGCCCGAGGCGCTGCTGCCCAACGTGAAGGGCCTCAAGGGTCCCCTCGGATGCCTGACCCAGGCCCGCTACGGCATCGCCTGGGGAGCCCTGGGGGCCGCCACGGCTTGCTTCGACGAGGCCCTGCGCTATTCGAAGGACCGCATCGTCTTCGACCAGCCCCTGGCCTCCTTCCAGATCCCCCAGAAGAAGCTGGCCGAGGTCGCCACCGACATCACCCTGGGCCAGCTCCTGGCCCTGCGGCTGGGTCGCATGAAGGACGAGGGCCGGATGGAGCACTTCCACGTGTCCATGGCCAAGCGCAACAACGTCGACCTGGCCCTGCGGGCGGCGCGCACCCTGCGCGACATGTTGGGCGCGAATGGGGTCACGCTCGAGTACCACACCGGCCGACACATGTGCAATCTCGAGTCGGTGATCACCTACGAGGGGACCCACGACATCCACACCCTGGCGATCGGCGCCGAACTGACCGGCATCCCCGCCTTCCGCAATTCCCCCCCCGCCACCTCTCCCCAGTGACCCCGTCGGGGGCAGGCCCCCGGCATCCGGACATGAGCACGAAGCAGAGCAAACGGTTCGTCGTCAGCAACATCGGCTTCGCCTTCGCGGTGCACGACACGATGGCGGCCCAGGAGTACCAGTTCGAAGCGGGGAAGGACAAGGAGCACAAGTCCACCAACGAGCTGAACACGCGCCGGGTCGAGATCTGCGCCACCCGCGAGGTCGCCCAGCAGATCGCCGACCGCCTGAACGCCGAGTGGACCCGCAAGGGGGCCTGAGACCGAGGGCCGCGGCGCCCGGGCCAACGGAAGGAGCAACAGGAGAGACCCGTGGAACACAGTGAATCGGACCGCCCGTTCCTGCGACGGCTCCGGGGCCCGTGCCTCTCCCTCGCCCTGGTCAGCCTGGGGCTGGCGGTTCTCCTGGTGTTCCTCGTGGTGCGGAGCAACCCCGGGGCGTTCGGGCTCGGGGTCCTGTTGGAGCTGGGGGTGGCCATGCTTTGGATCGCCCTCGCGACGAACGTCCTGTTCGGCTTGCTCCTGTTGCTCCTCTGGTTCCCCGCCCGCGCGGTGGGGGGGGCGACCCTGCGGGAGTCCTTCGGGGCCTACTTCCTCGGCGGGCTCGTCGCCGCCAACCTGGCCTGGTGCGCGTGGAACCGGCTCGCGATGGCGAACTCCTTCGCCTCGGGCAAGCGCCGCTTCCTGACCTGGACCAGCGTGATCGAGCTCGCCTGCCTGGGGGTCGTCCTGGTCGGCACGGTCTACGCCTTCACGGGCCTGTTCGGGCGTCGCCGCCGGCTGGGTCCCGGTCTCGCCGGACTGGTCCTCGCCGCCGGCGCGGGCCTGTTCGCGTTCTGGATCGGCGCCCGCGAGGAGTCCTTTCACCGGCGGGTGACCCACGACGCGATCCGCGCGGCGGCGGCCACCGCCGGGAGCCTCGAGGACGCCGAGCCCGAGGCCGCGAACCCCGAAGATTGGGATCCGGACACCGGACCGCCCGCGGACGCCTCCGCCGGAGCTCCGGCCCCGGGGCCCCAGACCGCCGCCGGACGCCGGGTGTTCGCGATCGGCGCGGACGGCATCGACTGGTCCGTCCTCGTCCCGCTGATGGAGGATGGCCGCCTGCCCCACTTCGCGCGCTTCGTGCGCGAGGGCGCGGTGGGGTACCTGGACAACGGGGACGAGTCCTACTCCCCGGTGATCTGGACCACGATGTTCACCGGCCTCCCGGGCAAGATCCACGGGGTCTTCGACTTCCAGAAGGCCGTGCTGCCGCGTACGCGCAAGGGCATCGCGAACCCGCTCCTGATGCCGCCGACCATCGACTCGTTCTACGGGTTGAAGACCCTCCTGGGCAGCGCCGAGCTCCAGGCGCCCGGACTGTGGCACATGGCCTGGGTCGGAGCCCAAGACAGGCGCGTCCCGACGGTCTGGGACGTGGCCTCCCACTACGGCAAGCGGGTCGCGATCTGCGACGCCCTGGCCAACCTGCCGGCCCGGCCGATCAACGGGGCGATCATCAACCTGGGGCGCCAGAAGGGGGCCGGGTCCAGCGCGTTCCACCCCCCCGAGCTGCGCGAGCGTTGGAAGGAGGCCCGCACGCCGGATCCGGAGTTCGAGCGCACCGATTGGGGCCGCTTCCACGGCCTGGCGGCGCGGTTCGACGAGGAGATCGCCTTCGCACAGGACATCTTCGAGGAGTACGGGACGGACTTCTGCTTCTACTACACCTACTTCGTCGACTCGCAGTGCCACAGCGACTGGGACTTCTACGCCCCCGATGCGTACTTCCTGTCCAACCCGCCGCGCAGCCTCGACGACGAAGAGTGGGCCCGGTTCCTGGTGGAGCACGCCGAGGAACGGGCGATCAAGGCCTACGAGGTGCTGGACGAGCAACTGGGCCGCTTCCGCGAGCGCTTCCCGGACGCCCTGTTCGCGATCGTCTCGGACCACGGCTGGACCTTCTCGGGCTACGAGCACTTCAACTCTCCGGAGGGCGTCGTGCTGTTCTCGGGCCCCGGCGTGAGGGCCGGCCTGGAGCTCGAGGGGGTGCACATCCGCGACATCGCCCCGACCCTGCTCGCCCTGCTCGGGGCGCCGCTCTCCCGGAACCTGCCCGGGCGGGTGGTCTCCGAGGCCTTCGAGTTCGAGCTGCGGCCCGAGGTGGTCGACTCCTATCGGGACGTCGACATGACCTTCGCCGAAGGGGCCCGGGTGGACGTCTCCGCCGAGGAGGAGCAGCGCCTCCGGGACATCGGCTACGTCCGCTAGGACTCCCCCGGGAAACCGCTTCAGAGCCCCCGCCCCTCGGCGCGCCCCAAGGCCGAGGGGCAATGTTTTTCCCGCCGGCGGACGAGGTCGCCGCGGCCTTGGCGCGTGATCCCGGACGGCAATAGGATATTGGCCTGAATCGGGCCCCAGCGCCGACCGACAAGACTCTTGGGCTGCCCCCCGCCCCCCCTCCCCATGAGTGAAGACCAGAAGCGCACCGTCCTCTCCGAGGAGAAGCGCGCGCGGCTCCAGGCCTTGCTCGCCAAGGAGGGCCTGACGAAGAAGGCCGCCGGCGTGACCCGCCGTTCGCGGGAGGGTGCCCTGCCGCTGTCCTCCGGCCAGGAACGGCTCTGGTTCCTGGATCAGTTCCAGCCGGGCCTGGCGGCCTACAACATCCCGGCGGCGACCTGGATCGACGGCCCCCTGGACGAGGGCGCCCTGCGCTCGGCCTTCGAGGGCGTCGTGGCGCGCCACGAGATCCTGCGGACCTCCTTCGAGGCCGACGGGGGGCGCCCGCGCCAGCGGATCCAGGCCGAGGTGCGGCTCCCCTTCGCGTCCGCGGACCTCCGGGCGGAGGCCCCGGGGACGGAAGCCGCTGACGCTGCCGCCCTGGCCCGGGCCAACGCGGCGGCGCGCGAGCCCTTCGACCTCGAACGCGGCCCGCTGATGCGCGTGTTCCTGTGGCGCACCGGTGCGGAGCGGCACCTCCTGCTGGTGCTGATGCACCACATCGTGTCCGAGGGGGCGACCCTCTCGCGCCTGTTCGATGAGCTCCAGGAGCTGTACGCCGCCGCCCTGGAGGACCGTCCGGCGGACCTGGTTCTCCCGGCGCTCGAATACGCCGACTTCGCCGCTTGGCAGCGCGAGTGGATCGAGTCCGGCGGCCCGGACAAGGACCTGGGGTACTGGAAACAGAAGCTGTCCGGCGAGCTTCCCCTGCTGCAACTGCCGACCGATCGGCCGCGCCGCACGGAGACGACCTACGCCGGCGCCTGGTTGACCCGGACCCTGCCGACCGAGCTGGTGCAGAAGGTCCAGGGCGTGGCCAAGCAGGAGCGCGCGTCCCTGTTCATGGCCTGCCACGCGGCCCTGGACGTGCTGTTCCATCGCTACACCCAACAGGAGGACCTCCTGATCGGGGGCACCGTCGGGCTGCGATCGCGGAAGGAGACCGAGGAGATGTTCGGCTTCTTCATCAACACGGTCGTCTACCGCATCGACGTCTCGGGCAACCCGACCTACCGCGAGCTCCTGAAGCGCGTCCGGGACGAGGCCCTGGACGTGCTGGCCCACTACGACGTGCCCTTCGAGCGCGTCGTGGAGGCGGCCCAACCGGACCGCGACTCCAAGAGCGCGCCCCTGTTGCAGGTCATCTATGACCACGAGAGCGTCGAGTCCATCGGGGGTCTGCACCTGCAGGGCACCCGGCCGTCCTCGATCCTGCGGCCCCAGTACGTGCACAACGGCTGCTCGAAGGCGGACCTGGTGTTCTTCACCGAAGAGAGCGCCGCGGGCCTGATCACGTCGGTGGAATACAACACCGACCTCTTCGACGAGAGCACGGTCGCGCGCCTGATCGACCACTTCGAGGAGCTCCTGCGGAGCGCCGTCGCCGACCCGGATCAGCCCATCGATGCGCTGAACCTGATGGGGGAGGACGAGCGCGCGCAGGTGTTGACCGGGTTCAACCCGGCCGAGGCGAGCTTCCCGGTCTACTGTATCCACGAACGCCTCGCCGAATTGGCGGCCCAGGACCCCGACGCGCCGGCGTTGCGCTGCGACGGCGCGACGATCACCCGCGGCGCCCTGGAGGAGCGCGCCAACCGCATCGCCCAGCGTCTGCGGGCCAAGGGGGTCGGGCCCGACCAGCTCGTCGGGCTGTGCACCGACCGCGGGGTCGACATGGTGGCCGGCGCCCTGGGGATCCTGAAGGCCGGGGGCGGGTACCTGCCCATCGACCCGAAGTCCCCGGCCGAACGGGTGGCCTTCATCCTGGAGGACAGCCGCGCTCCGGTGTTGTTGACCCAGCAGGCCTTCCGGGCGACCCTGCCGACCGGCCTCGCCCCCGCGGATGCAGGCGGGACCGAGTTGGTGTTCCTGGACGATCCGGAGGCGGGTTGGGAGGACGAACCGACCACGGCGCCGAAAAACCTCGTCGGGCCGCAGAACCTGGCCTATGCGATCTTCACGTCGGGCTCGACCGGCAAGCCCAAGGGCGTGCCGATCCCCCATGGGAACTTCGCCCGCCTGATGGGGGCGACCCAGGACTGGTATGCCTTCGACGAGCAGGACGTCTGGATCACCCTGCACTCCTTCGGGTTCGACTTCTCGGTGTGGGAGGTCTGGGGCGCCCTGGTCACCGGGGGCAGCTGCGTGCTGGCTGCCTTCGACGTGGCGCAGAACCCCGAGGCGCGCTACCGCTTGTGCGCCGCCGAGGGCGTGACGGTGCTCAATCAAACCCCGTCGGCCTTCGTCCAGATGATCGAGACGGAGGAGGCCCTGGCGGCTGCGGCTTCCCAGGGGGGCGAGGCGCTGCCCGACCTGGCCCTGCGCCTGGTGATCTTCGGCGGCGAGGCCCTGGAGTTCCAAAGCCTGCGCCCCTGGTTCGAGCGCCACGGGGACGAGCAGCCGCGCCTGGTCAACATGTACGGCATCACCGAGACGACGGTGCACGTCACGTACCGTCCGGTCCGGATGCGCGACCTCGACGAGGGCCGCGGCAGCGTCATCGGAGTCCCGATCCCCGACCTCCAGGTGTACGTGCTCGACGAGGCGCGCCAGCCGGTGCCGATCGGGGTCACCGGCGAGCTCTACATCGGGGGCGCCGGGGTGGCGCCCGGCTATCTGAACCGGCCGGAGCTGTCGGCGGAGCGCTTCGTCGAGAACCACCTGCCGGGGACGCCCGGGACGCACCTGTACCGCTCGGGTGACCTGGGCCGTTGGCTCCCCGAGGGCGAGGTCGAATACCTCGGGCGCATCGACAACCAGGTCCAGCTGCGGGGCTTCCGCATCGAACTGGGGGAGGTCGACGCGTGCTTGGGCGATCACCCGGCGATCTCCCAGGCGATGACGATGGCCCGCGAGGATCGGCCCGGGGACAAGCGCCTGGCGACCTACGTGGTGTTCCAAGAGGGGCAGAGCGCCAGCGTTCAGGAGCTGCGGACCCACGCGGCCGAGCGCTTGCCGGACTACATGGTGCCCGCGGCGGTGATCGCCCTGGAGGCGTTCCCGCTGACGATCAACGGCAAGATCGATCGCCGCGCCCTGCCGGCACCGGAGGTGTCCGGCGAAGACCTGGGCATCGAGTTCGTCGCACCCCGGACCGCGACCGAGGAGACCCTGGCCGCGCACTGGTGCGAGGTCCTGGGGGTCGAACGCGTGGGGGCCCTGGACAACTTCTTCGAGTTGGGCGGCCACTCCTTGCTCGCGACGGTGCTGCTGAGCCGCATCCGCAGCTCCTTTGAGATCGACCTCCCCCTGCGGGGCATCTTCGACGCGCCGACCCTCGCGGGCCTGGCCGGGACGATCGATGCCCTGGCCGGAGATGCCACCGGCGAGGACCCCCAGGCGGACGCGTCGGCGGCGAGCCCGCTCCCGCCGATCCCGAGCACGGATCGCCGGGAAGGTCCGCTGTCCTTCGATCAGGAGAGCATCTGGTTCTTCCAGGAGCTCGAGCCGGACAGCCCGGCCTACAACGTGCCCGTGGCCATCACCCTGCGGGGGGCCGTCGACGCGACCCGCCTGGGGGAGGCCTTCGTCGAGCTCGCGCGCCGGCACGAAGCCCTGCGCACGCGCTTCGAGGATCGCGGCGGCGAGCCGGTACAGATCGTCGAAGACCGCGTGGCGACCCCGGACGAGTTCCTGCGGATCGTCGACCTGACCGGTCAGCCCTTGGAGGCCCGCGAGTCCGAACGGGAGCGGCTCGCCCTGGAGGAGGCCGGGACCCTGTTCGTGCTGACCCGGGCCCCGCTGTTCCGGGTCCTCCTGATCCGTACCGGGGCCGAGGAGGCGACCCTGGTCTTCAACGTGCACCACCTGGTCGTGGACGGTTGGTCCCACGGCCGGCTGCTGGACGAGTGGATCGCCCTGTACGGTGCCCTGGCAGACGGCCGCGAGCCGCCGGCCGCGCGCCCGGCGGCGCGCATGGTCGACTACGCCACCTGGCAGCGAGAGATCTTCCCGACCAGCACGGCCTGGGGCGACGAGTTGGAGTGGTGGGTCGCCGAGCTCGGAGGCGCGCCGCCCCTGATCGAACTGCCCACGGATCGGCCGCGCCCGCCCCAGCAGAGGTTCGAGGGGGCCGGGGAGCGCCTGATGCTTCCGCGTGAGCTGGCCGAAGGCCTGCGAAGCCTCGCGCGCGGGGAGCAGGCCACCCTCTTCCACGTGACCCTGGCGGCCTACCAGGCCCTCCTGCACCGGGTGACCCACCAGGACGACCTCTTGGTCGGCGCCCCGATCGCGAAGCGGACCCAGGGCGAGTTGGAGTTCGCGGTCGGCAACGTCATCAACACGGTGGCCCTGCGCAGCCGGGTCTCTGCCGAAACGAGTGCGCGGGACCTGATCGCCCAGGCCAAGGAGACCATGCTGGGGGTCGACGCCCACCAGGACCTGCCCTGGGAGGCGATCGTCCAGGAGTTGGCACCGGAGCGGAACCCGAGCACGACGCCCCTGGTCCAGGTCGGGTTCACCCTGCGCGACAAAGGACGCGAGCAGCTCGCCGGGGGCGTGCGCTTCGGGATCCCGCTGGAACTGTCCAACGGGACGACCAAGTCCGACCTGACGGTGGTCGTCGAGGAGATCGATGGCGACCTCCAGATCCTGGCGGACTATCCCCGGTCCCTGTACGACCCCCCGACCATCCGCCGCTTCCTCGGTTGGTACGCCGAGCTCCTGCACAGCATCGTGGCCGACCCCGGAGCCCGGTTGGCACACCTGCGCTACCTGCCGGAGTCCGAGTACCGGGAGCTCGTGGTGGAGCGCAACCGGACCGCGGTCGACTACGCGCGCGAGGCGGCCGTGCACCACCTGTTCGAGGACCAGGTGCGGCGCACGCCCGGGGAGGTCGCGTTGATCGAGGGCGAGGAGTCGATCACGTACGCGGACCTGAACGCCGCGGCGAACCGCTGGGCGCACCTCCTGCGCGCGCGGGGGGTCGGTGAGGAGGACCTGGTGGGCCTCTGTGCCGAACGCTCGATCCGCTCGGTCGCCGGCATGTTGGGGATCCTGAAGGCCGGCGCGGCCTACCTGCCCCTGGACCCCGAGTACCCCCGCGGTCGCCTGGAGTTGATGGTCACCGACGCCGCGCCGCGGATCATCCTGACCGAGAGCGGCCTGCACGACTCCCTGCCCCTGGGGACCGCGGGCGAGGGCTCCGATTCGACCGCGGCTTGGATCGGCGAAGCCCTCGACCTGGACGCTCCGCCCCCCGAGCTCCCGGACCAGGGCGAGGACGATCCGCCCCACGGGACCGACGGCTCCAGCCTGTTCAACGTGCTGTACACCTCGGGGTCCACCGGACGGCCCAAGGGCGTGACCCTGCTGCACCGGTCCTTCGTCAACCGCATCGATTGGCAGGCCCGCAACATCCCCTGGAAGGCCGGGGAGGTCGCGTCCCAGAAGACGACCTTCAACTTCGTCGACTCGATCCCGGAGTTGTTCGCGCCCCTGTGCCACGGCGTGCCCCTGGTGATCGTGCCGGACGGGATCGTCAAGGACCCCGCCGCGCTGATCCCGCTCTTGGTTCGGCACGGCGTCACCCGCGTGAGCTTCGTCCCGGCCCTGGTGCGGGCCCTCTTGGAGAGCTACACGGACCTGGCCGAGCGCGTACCGACCGTGAAGTACTGGATGCTGGGTGGCGAGGCGATCCCGAACGACCTGGCACAGGCCTTCTTCGAGGCCCTGCCCGGGGCCGAGATGTGGAACCTCTACGGCGCCTCCGAGGTCGCCGGCGACGTGCTGATCCACCGGGCCAACGACGGGTTGGCCCCGACCGGGGTCCCGAGCGGACGCGCGGTGCAGAACACCCGCGTGTACCTGCTCGACGACGCCCTGCAACCGGTGGGCGAGGGGGTCGAGGGACAGATCTACGCCGGCGGCGACTGCCTCGGCCGCGGCTACATCAACCGACCGGACCTCACCGAGGCGGCCTACGTGCGCGATCCCTTCTCCGACGAGGAGGGCGCGTTGCTGTACCGACTCGGGGACCTCGGCCGCTGGAGGCCCGGGGGGGAGGTCGAGTACCTCGGCCGCAAGGACCACCAGATCAGCCTGCGCGGCTTCCGGGTCGAGCTCAGCGAGGTCGAGGGGACCGTCCTGGAGCACCCCGACGTGGGCATGGCGATCGCCCTGGCGCCGACGGACTCGGGGGGCAACGCGCGCCTGGTCTGCTACGTCGCCCCGAGCGAACAGGCCAAGGAGGACGGTCGGACCCTGGACGAGCACGTCCTGACCGGTTTCCTGGGGGAGCACCTGCCGCACTACATGGTGCCCTCGCTGTTCGTGATCCTGGACGCTTTCCCGCTGACCCCCAACGGCAAGATCGACCGGCGCGCCCTGCCGGACGTGGGGGACGTGCGTTCGACCACCGCCCAGGAGCGCGAGCGCGCCGCCGCGGAGAACGAGGTCCAGCGCATGTTGCTCGAGCTGTGGGGCGACGTGCTCGGGGTCGAGGAGATCGGGATCGACGACGACTTCTTCGAGCTCGGCGGTCACTCGCTCCTGGCGGTGAAGCTGGTCAACAAGGTCAACGACGCCTTCGGCATGAACCTGCCCTTGGGCTCGTTGGTCAGCGCACCGACGATCCGGGCCCAGGGCTGGGCCATCGAAGACGGGGTCGGAGGCGAGGACTCCGACTGCCTGGTCAAGATCCAGACCGGCGGGGACCGGATCCCCTTCTTCTGCGTGTGCTCCATCGGGGGGACCGTCCTGAACCAACGCCCCCTGGCCCGCCGCCTGGGCAAGGAACAGCCCTTCTTCGGCCTGCAGGCGGTCGACCTGGACGCGATGCTCGGGCGCGAGGCACAGCTCGAGGAGTTCGCCACGCACTACATCGAGCGCATCCTCCAGGTCTGGCCCGACGGGCCCTACCGCATCGGCGGCCACAGCTTCGGGGCGATGGTGGCCTTCGAGATGGCCCGCCAGCTCGAGGCCCGCGGGGCGGTGGTCGACCTGGTCGCCATTTTCGATTCCGGACCCCCGAACATCCCCCAGGACTTCGGGGATCGCCTGGCCGGCATGGGGGCCTTCGCCCGCGGCGTGCCCTACATCCCGGTGGACATCTACGAGCGCTGGAAGCAGGACCCCGAGCGCCTCAAGCGTGAGCTGCGCCACCGGGCGCGCTTCGTCGGCAAGGCCCTGAAGCTCCTGGCCCGCAGCCCGCGCGCCAAGCACGGCCGCTATTCCGACGGCACCGCGATCCCGACCGCCGCCGCGGCCGAGGAGTACGCCCAGGGCAACGGGACCGCGGATCCGCTCCAGAGTCCCTCCGCGGGTCCGTCGAAGGGCGGGGTCACGGTCGACGATTACCTCGACTTCACCGAGTGGCCCGAGCACTACCGCGCGATCGCCCGGCGCCACAGCCGGGCCGTGCGGAACTACCGTCCCGGCGTGTTCGGCGGCAAGGTCACCCTGTTCCGCAGCCGCCGACAGCCCCTGTTGTTCGGCCGCGGCATGCGGCTGGGCTGGGAACGCGTCGCCCGGGCCGGCGTCGACGTGCACACCGTCCCCGGCAACCACCTGTCGATCCTGGCCGAACCCCACGTATCGGCCCTGGCCGAGAAGCTCCGGCGCATCCTCGAGGGCTAGGACGCGGCGCCAGCACTCCGGGCGCAGGACACCGGCGCGGCGGGGGGCTTCCGTTCAGTCGACCGTGACGTCGATGGTCGTGGTCGACGTCCGGCCCTGGGGGTCGGCGGCGTAGCAGACGACCGCGTAGGGTCCGGGCTGGGCGAAGGTGTGGGTGACCCGGGCGCCGTCGGCGTGGGTCAGGTCGCCGAAGTGCCATTGGAACGCGGTCTCTCCGGCCGCCGTACCCGGCTCCGAGGGCGTGGCCTCGAACGTGAGGGTTCGCCCGTGGGCGGCGACGGTGCGTGCCTCGAAGCGCGGGGCCTCCCCGGGCTCCAGGACCCACTGCTCCAGGAGGGGTGGGCACAGGGGCTCGCGCGGGATCGTCCAGACCTCGCCTTCGCCGTCCCCTCGGACCGCACCCCCCTGGAACGCGAGGCTCGCCCGGGCGAGCTCTTCATAGATCTCGCGCACGTCCCCGAGGGTGAGGCGGGTGCCCTCGACCGTCGCGGTGGGATCGAGACCGGCGCCGGCCGTCACGCGCTGGGGGAGGCGGGCCCAGCCGAGCCAGGCCCCCAGGATGCTGCCCAGGTTCTGTGCGCTCGTGTCGGTGTCCTGGCCGCAGCGGATCGTGATCTCCAGGGAGGCGAGGAAGTCCCCGCCGCCGTACAGGAGGCCCAGGAACAGGAAGCCACCGTGCAGCTTGGCGTCGATGTTGAACGCCGCATCGTTCATGCGTCCCGCGCCGTTGCCCTGGGGGCAGCGGTCCGTCGCTCCCCAGGTCTCGTCCAGGGCCCGCCAGGCCCGGGTCCAGTCCGACGGCCAGCGGGCGTGCCAGGCGACGACGTCCTCCAACAGGGCCCGGTAGCGACTGCCCGCGGGGGCGGCCTCCAGTCCGACGCGCACGATGTCGTCCACGGTCTCGGCGACGTAGGCCTCGGCGTTCATCGCGGCGATCACCGCCGCGCCGATCGCCCCGTCCCCGTAGCCCATCAGGTGCCCGACCTTCCAGGCCTGGACCAGGGCGGCGTTGGGGTTGCCGGGGTTCGTGGCGCCGCAAAAATCCACCTGCATTTGGGCGTCGAGGTCCTCGGCATGTCCGAAGCGGGGGCCCTCCATCTGCCGCGAGGGATGCCCACACCAGGGCGGCTCGATCCCCTGACGCAGGTTGTCCCGCATGCGGACGTCCGAATGCCACAGGGGGAAGCTCGTGTCGCGGTAGAACGGGGCCAACTGCTTCCAGCTCACCTGGGGACCGTGGGCCAACATGGCCTGCACCCCCGGCATCTCGTTGTAGAAGTCGTCCCCGGCGGGGGCCCGCAGGGCGATGTTGATGTCGACCTCCCGGTGGGGGTCGGGGAAGTCCGCGTCGGGCACCATGCGCCGCCGGTAGCGGAACTCGATCCCCCGGGTGAAGCCCCAGGCGAGCCCGAACAGCTGCCCGTGGAGGCTCCCGGCGAGCTTGTCGCGGTACACCGGCAGGGGCAGGTCGAAGCTCCCGGGGACCGCGGCGGTGAGCAGATCCTTCAGGACCGGTTCGAAGCGACGGGCCAAGCGCAGGAAGCCCAGGTCCGTGGGGTGCGAGTTGTCGACGGTGCCCTCCCCGTCGGTGCCCAGGAGGTCCTCGCCCTCCAGGTAGTGCAGGCCTGTCACGCCCTCGGCCCGCAGTTCTTCGAACGCACGGGCCAGGGCTTGCCGGCTGGCTTCGTGGCGCGCCCGGTGCGTCGCGACGAAGGGTGCGTTCGCGTAGGAACGGTCTTCGACGAGGAGGATCGGAATCTCAGGCCGGGCTGCCCGCAGGACCCGGACGAAGGGGGCCGTGCGGGCCGCGACCCCCGCGGCGTCCATGTTCGGCAGGCAGTCGAGGATGTAGGCCGCCGCGTCGATCTCGCCCAGGAGCGCGGCCACCGGCAGGTCCAGGGTGCCGTTGCCCGAGAAACCGAGATTGACCACCGGGCGCTCCAACCGACGGCCGAGCAGCGCGGTGTGCGCCATCCCCGGACGCGACGCACAGGCCCCCTGGGTGATCGACGTGCCGTAGAACACCAGGGGCCGTCGGCGCCCGGGCGGGCGCGGCGCGGCGGCCTCGAAGCGGGCCCCCTCCGGCAAGCCCAGCTCGATGGACCGCACCCCGTTGTACAGGGGCAGATAGAGCAGGTACTCCCGGGTCTGCCCATCGAGTCCTCGGACCAGGGTCGCCTCGGACTCTTGGCCATCCGGGCGACCCGCGCCGACCCAGGCCCAGGTGCCCTCCGCGGTCCGGGCGTACAGGTCCAGTCCGCTGACCCCGGTCGCCGGCATGTGCGGCAGCGCGAGCTGGGGCTTCCGGAGGCTCCAGCGGGCGTGCAGGCGATCGGCGTCGGTCACGAAGCGGGCCGCGATGCCGGCGGAGTCCTGGGCGAGCTCCCAGACCGGCGGCCGCACCGTGGCGCGCGCGTGCTCCGGCAGGCGCCGGTAAGGGTTCGCCGAGTCGACCCAGCCGCGACCCTCGAGTGTCGCCTCCGTGAGGCTCCGCCAGCGCAGCTCGGGCGTCGGGTGGGGATCGTCGGGGACCAGCAGTGCCCCGAGGCCCAGGAGCAGGGCGGGCGCCAGGGACCGTACGCAGGGGGCGATCATGACCGGGCGTCATACCCCCTCGGCCCGGGGGCGGGAAGGGAGAGGGTGGCGCAAACTCCGCCCCCCGCGGCCCCGGGGCCCGGATTCCGGTTCGGAGTTCGTACCTGGAGGGTGGCCCCGGGCCGGGCTGGACTATGCTGAAGGGTCGGGATCGCCGCGGTGCGGTCCACCGCCCCCCGCTCCTACGAAGGGGCTCGATCACCTCCACGGGAACCATGAAATCACTCCGCATGGCCGTCGGACTGGGTCTGCTGCTGAGCGCACCGCTCGCGGCACAGAACCAGACCAACGAGGCCAAGTACGAAGCCAAGCTCGCCGAGACGTTCGTCTCGAACATCGACTGGGTCCAGAGCATCGAGAAGGCCCAGGCGCAAGCGAAAGAAAAGCGCATGCTGATCTTCGGCTACTTCAGCCGCAGCTATGCCCCGTGAGGACCCTGCAAGTCATTGGAAGGCGGGGCCTTCCAGCAGGATTGGTGGGTCGAAGACTCCAAGAACGTGGTGCCGTACCTGAACGTGACCGCGCGGTGGGACGGTGCGCCGGACCAGGGTCTCATGACGGAAAAGGGTGGCCTCGGCTTCCCGTTCTGCGCGTTGATGGACGAGACCGGTGAGGTCCTCTGGGAGGTGCGCCCCACTTCCCGTGAGGTGTTCCAACAGGGGATCCTCGGCGCCCGCATGCTCCAGGAAATCAAGGAGCGCAGCGCGAAGGCGCCGGAGGACAAGGGCCTGCGCGCAGCGATCGACGTGTTGACCGCGATGGGCAGCCAACAGCGCGACGCGAAGAAGTCCCTCGAGCAACTGGAGGCCCTGGCGAAGACCGAGGGGGTTCCGGCCGCCGTCGTGGAACGCTTCGAGACCTGGGCCGGGTTCAAGAAGCTCGACGAGCGCATGAACCGACTCCGCCGCGAGAGCCGCGGGCAAGAACAGTTCGCCGCCGCGGTGCTGGCGCTCTACGAGGAGGGCCTGCGCCCTGCTCCCGACAGCCGTTGGCGGACGTCCTTCTGGGTGTACTCCACCGAAGCGGCCTTGGCCGCGGGCAAGAAGGAGGCCGCGCAGGCCTGCCTGAAGGAAGTGAACGAGCTCGCAAAGAGCAGCGAGCGCCTGCAAGCCAAGGCCCGCGAGTTGGGCAAGCAGCTCGAGACCCTGGACTGACCGGGACGCGACGCAGCGTCCCTGTGAACGGCGAGGAGCCGTCGCCCGAGGCGGGCGACGGCTCCTCGTCATTCGGGTCCCGGGGTGCCCGGGTCAGCCGGCGACCCGCACGAAGGTCTGCATCAGGCGGTGCGCGCGACCGGAGACCAGCAGCGAGTCCTCCAGTCCGATACAGGGGGAGACGACCGGTTCGATCGAGCGGCGCATCTCCACCGGCAGGTCCCGCGAATCCACCAGCCCCATGTGCCAACCCCCGAACTCGCGCGCTTCGATGGGGGACTCCAGCAGGGTCATCAGTCCGCGGTGGCGCGAATCCATGCGGATGCGCTCGATGGTCGCGTCGACGGCCTCGGCGGGGCCCTCGAGGGTCTGGATGAAGTTGCCCTCGTGGTGCAACAGGAGCCCCGTGATGTCCGCTGCGGCGTTGCGCTCCGCCGCCCGTTCGGCGAGGAGCCGCAGGTCCTCGGGCGTGAAGGGCAGGGCGGCCGCGCTGATGTAGACGATCTGACGGAGGAACATCTTGAACCTGGGGGGACCGGGGAGGGAGCCCGGGCTGCTTCCAGCTTCGGCCCGGGCTGCGCCGCCTCTTGAGCCGGGCCAGGATTCTTCTCTGAGGATGCCCGGGAGAAGCCCTGTCGTCCCGATCGGGGGCCCCCGTCGCTCAGTCGGCCCGCGGGTGGGCGCGCTCGTAGACCTCCCGGAGGTGCTCGATCGAGACGTGGGTGTAGATCTGGGTCGTGACCAGGTGCGCGTGGCCCAGGAGCTCCTGGACGGCCCGCAGGTCCGCGCCCCGGTCCAGGAGGTGCGTGGCGAAGCTGTGCCGCAGGGTGTGGGGGGTCACGCGCCTCCGCAGGCCCGCGCGCAGGGCCGCCTCCTCGACCACCCGGCCGAGGGTGCGCGTCGTCAGGCGCCCACCCCGGGGGTTCAGGAACACGGCTCCGCCGGCGGTGGGGGCCGGGCGCGCCCGCTCCGGATCGCGCAGGTAGTCCTCCAGGGCCTTCACCGCGTGGCTGCCGAGGGGCGCCAGGCGCTCCTTGCGGCCCTTGCCCCGCACCCGGGTGAGACCGCGGGAGAAGTCGACGTCCGTGCGGTCCAGGCCCACGGTCTCCGCCGCCCGGGTCCCGGCGGAGTACATGACCTCCAGCAGCGCGGCGTCCCGGCGGCCCCGGTGCGTCGTGCGGTCGGGCGCCCCCAGCAGGGCTTCGATCTCCCCCTCTTCGAGGGCCGTGGGGAGGCGGCGCGGCCGACGCATCGCGCGCAAGCCGGTGGCCGGATGGGTCGCGATCAGGCCCTGCTTCAGCAGGTGTTGGAAGTAGGAGCGGACCGCGGACATCTTGCGCTGCACGCTGGTGCGCGCCAGCCCGCGTTCGTCGAGGGCCGCCAGGAACGAGCGGATGTGGCGGGGCGTGACCTCCGCCGGCGCCGTGACCTGCTGCTCCTCGAGGTGCCCGATGAGCTCGTCCAGGTCCGCCCCGTAGGCCCGCAGGGTGTGCGCCGACGCGCCGCGGGTCGCGGCCAGCTCGGTGAGGAACTGGTCGGCGCCGGAGCGCAGGGTGAGGGCCGCCTGCTGGCGGCGACGGGTCTTCGGCATGTGTCCGCGCGCGGTCCGCTCAGCGCTCCCAATAGGCCGTGCGCCCGTGGCTGCGCAGGGCGTAGACCACGCCGTCCTGGTCCTCGTAGCGCACCAGCGCGTGCAACAGGGGAGCCCCGCCGTCGGTGGCGAACCAATACGTGGCCCGTGGGCGGTCCTCGACGCGCAGCTCCAGCCGATGGGCGGACAGGGGGCCGATGGGCAACGCGAGCTCTTCGCGCCCGGCGTAGGTGACCGTGGCCGCCCGGGGGGCGAAGGAGACCTGGCGCGTGCTCTTCTGGCTGGAGAGGAGGCGCAGGGCCACGGGGCCGGGGGCGGCGTCCTCGCCCTCGCCGGGGAAGGGGAAGTTGCGCAACAGGAGCGGCAGGGCGTCCTCGGACACGACGTCCGCGTCGAGGGTGCCGCGCTGCATCCCGGCCGAGGGGAAGTACACCGACTCGAACCAGCGCAGGTCTCCGCCCTCGCGCCAGACCTGTTTGAAGCTGGCCCCGCAGTCCTCCTGGGTGGCGGCCGTTAGCTTCCACAGGGCCAGGGCCTCGGTGGTGAGGAAGCTCGCGGTCGACAGGTCGTAGTCGTACCGCTCCGTGGGCACGCGCTCGGACCAGTGGTGCTTGAAGACCTCGACGAACGCCGCCCCACCCCCGGCGTCCTTGGTCGTCGTCGCCGGGTCCATGCGCTGCTTGTTGGAGTACGCGGTGGCCTCGTACCGCCGCGCGACGCCGTAGATCGGGCGCGTGGCCTCGTACACGCACTGCTCTGCCAACCCGTCGTACCAGACCGCGTCCGTGGCCCAGGCCTGCGGCGTGTGCAACGCGTCCCCGGAGGGCTGGCCGGCGGCGGAGGCCGTCGCACAGCCCGGCAGCAGGGCGGCTGCACCGGCTCCGAGGGTCAGGGTTCCGAGGAGGGCGAAGAGCAACGGTTGCGGGCGGGGGCGCTTCATCCCGCCAGCATAGGCCCGCACGGCGGCGGGCGAGAGGGGCTGTTCCCCGGGCGGCGGTCAGCGGCGACCGCGGCCGGCGCCGCCACGGGCACCGTTTGCGGACGCCGGCTGCTCGCCGTCGGCCTTCTCGTCGACCTTGGGCACCCCCGTTCCGACGCCCTTCCAGAAGGCCCGGAACCCGCTGAGGAGCGTCTCGCGCGAGTGGTAGTTGATGCCCTTCGTGAACCCCTGGGTCTCGGCCTCCGTCAGGGTGACGAGCATCTTCTCGGACTCCCGGGCCTGGGCCTGGAGGTACGCGACGGTCTTGTCGAGGAGAGCGCGCAGCTGCGCGTTCTCCTCCTGCAAGGTCGCGACCTCGGACTCGAGGGCGGCGACGCGCGGCTCGAGGGCATCACCCCCCTGTTGCGCGGGCGGAGTTCCTTGGGTCGCGGTGACACCGGTGGCGAGCAGCAGCCCGCCGGCGACGAGTGAGAGAAGCGCTTTCATGGCTCCCAACCTATCGACCGTCCCGGAGGAACGCTGGAGTCGCGCGCCGGGGGGAACTCCCGGGGGACCGCAGCTCTTACGAAGACGGAATTGGCTCGTCGCCCTCGGTGGGGATCGGCGGCAGCCCGACCGCGAGCAGGAGCGGGATCACGATCAGGGCCGCCCCCACGTAGAAGGGCGCCCCGCTGCCGAGCTTCCAATACAACAGGCCCCCGAGAAACGGCCCGATCGCCCGGGCCAGGGCTCCCATGGAGCGGAAGGTCCCGAGCACCAGGCCCTGGCGGTCGGCGGGCGCATAGCGCGAGGCCAGGGAGGACAGCGTGGGCACGACCAGGGCGCTGGCGATCGCCAGGAAGGTTAGTCCCGCGTACAGCACCCCCGCTCCGTGGGCCTGGGCCACCAGGATCAGGCCCGGGAGGAAGGCCACCAATCCGGCGATCGCGAGGCGCTGTTCCCCGAAGCGGGGGACCAGGCGCCGCACGAAGCCACCCTGGACGACGACGATGAGGACCCCGGTGTACACGAAGATCCAGGTCATGTCCTTGGGGGTGTAGTCCAGGCGGTCCTTGGCGAGGAACGTCAGCGTGAACTCCGCGGCGCCGAAGGCCGTGAAGGCCAACAGGTAGACCAGGTTCGTGCGGGCGACCCCGGGGATGCCCAGGCGTCGCGATTGCGCCAGGGGGTTCTTCACGCGCGCGTGGGCTTCGCCGCCCGCGCCGCGTTGGAGCGTCTCGGGGAAGCGGACGACGACGCCCACCAGGTTGATCATGGCCAGCACCGCCGCGGCCAGGGCGGGGACCGAGAAGGGGTTCCAGGCCAGCCCCGTTCCCCAGGTCGAGTCGGCGGGGGGGGCGGTCCAGAGGGCTCCGCTGATGGCCGGTCCGAAGATGAACCCCAGGCCGATCGTGGCGCCCACCATGGCCATGCCCTTCGCGCGCTCGCGTCCGGGGGTGACGTCGGCGACGACCGCCGTGGCGGTCGAGATGTTCCCGGCCATGATCCCGCACAGCAGACGGGAGGCGACCAGGACCCAGAAGGAGCCCGCGAACACCCACAGCACGTAGCCGATCACGGTCCCGGTCAGCGTCGCCAGCAGCGTCGGGCGCCGGCCGATCCGGTCCGAGAGGCCGCCCCAGATCGGCGCGAAGATGAACTGCAGCACCGAATACAAGGAGCCCAAGAGGCCGCCGAACAGGACCTGGACACGGATCGGGTCGCCGCTCGACATCTCTGCCATGCGGGCCGCCAGCCGGCCGACCGCGCTGCCCTCCCCTTCGAGGGCGACGTAGTGCTCGAGCATCGCCGGGTACAGGGGGAACAGGATCGAGAACCCGACGATGTCGAGGAACACGATGAGCAGCACCAGTCCCAGGGGGCCGCGACTCTTGCGCGCTCCGCCTTCGGGGGGTCGATCGCTCGCGGGGGGATTCTCGGGCTCTTGTGCTTCGCTCATCAGGGGTGCACTTGTACGCGGTGCGCCGGGCGGGTGGAATCACGGTCGGTGGAAACCCACGCGCACGCAGCCCCGACCGGGGCACCCGGTCCCGCCGGGGTCCGCCGCTTCCACCCCCGGCGGCGGGTCCTTCCGCTCCGGGGCGCCCCGGCGAACCTGTCCCTCGCGGAGGCCCTGTCCCGCCTGCGGCGGCGCCGCTCCCCGGTGCTGTTGGACAGCGCAGGGGGTGAGCCCCGCGCGTTCTCGCTGCTCGCCTTCGACCCCCTGGTGGCCGCCACGGCCTCTCGTGTGGGCTCCCTGGCGGACCTGCGTCGCCTCCTGGAACGTTACGTCCCGCACCCCGGCGGAGACCCCGCGCCCCTGCCGGTCTTCGGCGGTGGCTTCGTCGGGGCCCTGGCCTACGACCTGGGGGTCGAGGGGGAGGACCTCGGCCTGCCGCCCGATCCCTGGGGTCTGCCGCCGGTCGCCGGGGGTCTCTACTGCGACTACCTGCTGCGGGACGAGGTCGCGGGGCGGACCTGGCTGGTCCTGGGGGAGGACCCCGGGGACGGCCGGCCCGGGGTCCCGGAGCGCCGGCGCGAGATCCTGGCGGCCCTCGAGGGACCGGCAACGACGACGGACCCGCGGCCCGCCGGTCCCCTCGTGCGGCGCGTGCCATCCGAGGAGCACCAGCGCCGGATCGAGGAGGCGCGCCGCCTGATCGCCCTCGGCGAGATCTACCAGGCGAACCTGGCCCATCCCTTCGAGCGTGCGATGAAGGGCGACCCGGTCGACCTGTACCTGGCCCTGCGCCGGGCGTCGCCGACCCCCTACGCGGGGTTCCTGCGGGACGACGGTCCGACGGGAGCGCCGGGCTTCGCGCTCCTGTCCTGTTCGCCCGAGCTGCTGCTGGAGGTGGACCCCGCCGCGCCCGGGGCCTCCGGCGCGGCGGCGCGGGCGCGGACGCGGCCGATCAAGGGGACCGCCAAGCGCCCCCTGCGACCGGAGTCCGCACCGGAGGAGGACCGGCGCGCCGCGCGCGGGCTGCTCGCCAGCGCCAAGGACCGGGCCGAGCTGGCGATGATCGTCGATCTCGAGCGCAACGACCTGGGCACGGTCGCACGCCGTGGGGGTGTCACCGTCGGCGCGTTCCCGGTGCTCGAGTCCCATCCCGCGGTGCACCACCTCGTGGCCGACGTCGTCGCGACCCTGCGGTCCGGGGTCGGTGCCCTGGACGCCCTCGCGGCGCTCTTCCCCGGCGGTTCGATCACCGGGGCGCCGAAGCTGCGCAGCATGGAGGCGATCGCCGCGTTGGAGGAGGAGGGGCGCGGGTTCGCCTTCGGCTCCCTCGGTTGCGTGGACGGCGCCGGGAGCGCCCGCTTCAACCTGCTGATCCGCACCGCGATCTGGCGCCCCCTCGGGTCGGGGAACGGGCCGGACCCGGCGTCCTCCGCCCCCCCGCGGGGTGAGCTCCGCCTGCGGGTGGGCGGCGGCATCACCTGGGGCTCCGAGCCCGGCGCCGAGGACGAGGAGACCCTCGCCAAGGCGGCCGCCCTGCTGGCGGCCCTCGACGGCGGGGTCTGAGGCGCCCCCTCGGCTCCCCGGGAGTTGGCCGGGGAACGGGTGTCGCATGCCGGATCAGGGGGCTCCAGCGCTATCCTGAGCGCCCTTCGCCCCCCGGTCGGCGCGCATCTGCCCCACAGGACCATGACCCTCTCCCTCGCTCTCCTCCTGCCGTTCCTGGCCTCCCTCGGCCCGGCGGAAACCCTCGACACCAAGCTCACCGGTGCGGTCCCCGCCGCCGCGGATCCGCTCCCGGCGCACGGACCGTCCTCCGGTGCGCGGCCCGCGGGTTGGGTCCTGGAGCCCCGGGCCCAGGCTGCCGACGGCTCGGATGGGGGAGCCTCGACCGCGGCCGACTGGCTCGACCCGTCCCGGGCCATCAGCTCCTGGTTCGATGGGGAGGCCCTGGGGTTGGACGCGTTGCACGTGGACGTTCTGGTGCGCGGCGTCTACTCGGACATCGAGGACGACCTGGAAGACGACCTCGGCACGGACGAGTTCCTGGACTTCCACCTGACCGACGCGGACGTCGCCCTGAGCGGTTTCGCCGGGGCCTGGAGCGCCCGCGCGAGCGTGGACCTGTCGGGGCGCAACCCCGAGGACGACGACCCGTCCCTCGAGGACGCCTACCTGCGCTGGTCGGACCGTTGGTGGGGCGACATCACCGTGGGTCGCTTCAAGCCCTACGTGACGCGTTCGAGCGAGACCGATCCCGAACACCTGCTGTTCCCCACGCGGACCTTCCTGGGCACGGGCTTCGACCGCTGGGACGAGGGGCTCGAGTGGCACGGCACCTACGACGAATTCGACTGGTGGCTCTCCGCGACGAACCAAGAGGACTCGTTGACCGAGGAGAACCTCTACGTCGCCCGCGCGGAGTGGTCCTTCTACGACGGCTGGTGGGCCCCGATGGAGGGCGCCCGCGGGGCGCCGGATTTCCTGCGCCTGATCTTCGGTGCGGTCTACGTGTTCGACGACGAGGACGACGCCTCGGGCGACGCCGACGGGATCGGGCTCGACATGCACTGGACCCTCGGTCCCTACAGCATGGGCGCCGAGTGGATGTCCCTCGACAGCGGCCTCCTGCTGGGGGCCAACGAAGAGCCGGATCTGCCCTTCGTCACCGAGCCCAGCGCCAGCGTCTGGGCCCTGACCCTGAGCCGCATGTGCGGCGAGGACTGGCAGTTCGGCGCCCGGGTGCAGGACGCCGACGACGCGGCTTCGACCAAGGCCTACAGCGCCGGCGTGAACTGGTTCCCCTTCGCCGGTCCCTTCGCCCTCCAGGGGGAAGTGACCGGGCTGGACCGGGATCGCGAGGACGGCCTCTTGCTGCGCGTCGGCTTCTCGATCGGCTCGACCCGCCACGACGAACCGGTCTTCCCCCGCTGACGCGGGGCGTCCTTCGCCTTGGCTGCCATGGGTGCCTATCCGGTCTGGGCGAACGGGACCCTGCATCCGGCCGGTACGCCGGTCGTGTCCGCGGAAGACGAGGGCTTCCTGTTGGGGCTCTCGGTGTTCGACGCCCTGCTGCTCGAGGACGGGTGTCTCTATTTCCTGGAAGAGCATCTCGCGCGGCTGCAACGGGGCGCCGCCGAGCTCGAGATTCCCTGGCCGCCGCCCTTCGACCCGGTCCGTGCCCTGTGGGACCTGGCGGACGCGGTGGGGCGGCGGGACTGCGTGCTGCGGATCACCCTGACCCGGGGCGTGCCCGGGCAAGGTCCGACGCTGATCGTCACGGGCCGCGACATGCAGGTCCCCGGGCCGCCGGGGGTGATCGTGTTCGTCTCTTCGCACCGCAAGTTGGTCGGCAACGCCCTCGAGGGCGTGAAGTCGACGAACCGCCTGCGGAACGTGAAGGCCCGCGAGGAGGCCGTCGCGCACGGAGCCTGGGAAGCGCTGTTGTTGAACCACGAGGGGGACCTGTCCGAAGGCACGATCTCCAACGCCTTCGTGTTCGTGGACGGCGTGCTGCGGACTCCGTCCACGGCCCGCGGTTGCCTGTCGGGCATCGTGCGCGAGGAGATCCTGGCGGAGCTGCGGCGCGATCCCCTGCGCCTGCCCACCGGCGAAACCGTGCCCCTGGAGGTGGGGCGGGTCGAGGGCGCGGACCTGGCCCGGGCCAGCGAGGCGTTCTTGACGAACACCTCTGGCCGGGTCCTGCCGATCGTCGAGATCCGCGGCCTGGAGGGGGACGCGCGTGCCCTGCCCGGTGTGGCCGGTCCGGTCAGCACCGAGGTTCGGCGCCGTCTTGCAGAGGTCGAACAGGCCTATCGCCGGCGACAGGCTGCGAAAGGCGGAGATCCGGGGTAACCGGCCCCAGGTTCTCCGGTTCCAACACCGGGATCTCCGGAGCGTGGACCGCAAGAACCACGCCAAGGCGGCCCGGGGATCATGAACGATCGTTCGGGTCGGTCCCCGCCGGATCCCACGCACGTGGAAACAGGGGGCGATGGTCTAAGATACTCCTGGCCCTGCCCCGACCCGAAACACCTGCTCCAGCCATGATTCTCTCGCTCTTCCTCGCCGCCATGGCGAGCGGGCCCGTCTCCTCCGCGAGCGCGCCCGCCCCGGTCGCACTCGATCCCTTGGCCTCCGTCGCGCTGCCCGCCGGGTCTGCGTCGACCCCTCTCCAGGACGAGGAGGAGAAGCCCGACAAGCGGCCGGAGATCAAGGACCTCATCAGCCAGCTGAAGGCGCACGTCAAGAAGCGCGGCAAGGAAGACGACCAGGCCGTCGGCATCATCGACCAGCTCGTCAAGGAGTTCCCCGAGTCCGGTCCGAAGGACCGCAAGGCGATCGTCGACGCCCTCGAGAAGTGCTTCAAAGAGAAGCGCAAGCCCCTCGAGGACGACTCGCCGGACAACCGTCTGTTCCTGGCCGCCGCGGTCTCCCTGGGCTACATGGGCGAGCTGGCTGCCAAGCCCCTGTCCAAGCTGGTCGACCACAAGGACCACCGGGACGATCTCGACCTCCAGCGCAGGATCATCCTGTCTCTCGGGAAGACCCAGAGCGACAAGCACGTCAAAGTGCTGATGGACACCCTGAAGCACCACGAGGCGCGCATGCAGGCCTATGCGGCGGAGGCCCTGGCCTCCTATGCGGGCAAGCCCCTCGACATGCGCAAGGATGTCTTCGAGGAGGTCCTGAAGATCCTGATGGGCGTGCGCGCCCAGGTCGACACGGACAACGACGGCAGCGACCTCGTGGCCCAGGATCGTTGGTCGGTGATCAACGGCCCGATGACGACGACCCTCCAGGCCCTCTCCGGCCAGGAGATCCGGGACGCCCACGAGTGGCAGTCCTGGTGGAACAACAACAAGAAGAAGGACTGGACGGCCAACTAGGCCGCCCGGCTCCCCCGCATGACCGCACCGACGACGCCATCCGAGGCCCACACCACGCGCAGCGGGCGTGCCGGATTCGGTCCTGTCCTCCTGGCCCTGCCCCTGGCCTTCGCACTGGTCCTGGTCCTGCGGACCCTGGAGCGGCGACCGTCGGACCCCTTCTCGGGCGAGACCCTGACGGCCGAGGAGGCCGCCGACCTGCCCGAGGTCGTGGCCGGTGCGGAGTTCGCAGGCTACGCCGGGCGCGGTGACTTGGCCGAACGGCTCGTCGAGGTGCGGCTGGCACCCCTCGAAGCCGTGCCGGAGGCCCAGGCCTTCCTCGCCAAGTCCTGGGGCATGCGCTTGGGCCTCGGCGAGGGGGAACCCTGGCGGTTGGACCTCTCGCTGATCGAGGCCGAGCAGGAACTCGCCCTGGTCGACCTGCGGATCGAGGACGCGGACGGCGTCGCCCTGCGCGTCCCGGTCTTCCCCGCCCAGGCCCGCGATCCCCGGGTGGCGTTGCTGCGCTCCCGCGAAAAGCCCGTGGAACCCGGCCAACGCCGACAGTTCCTGTTGTGGGGCCGTCCCCCGGGCGATGGGGCGGCGTTGGTGCTCGGCGGTTCGACCGCGGGCCCGGGGGAAGCCCTGGACCTGGCGGCGGTGCGCTTCCAACCCGGGGACCTGCCGCGCTGGCTGGCGGCTCCCGGGGAGGCCCTGGCCCAGGGGCCACCGGCGACGCCGGCCGACGGGTCCCAACGGCCGGGCTCCGGCCGTGAAGAGGCCGACGGACGGCCCGCCGCGCCGGGCACCGACACCGGCGAGCCCGAGGACGACCGCACCGTGCAGGAATCCGAAGGGGAGGCTCCCGCGGACGGGGCTGTCGTCGCCGAGCTGCGGGAGGAGATCCGGGACCTCGAGGAGCGCCTGGAGCGGCTCCGCCAACGCCGGGTCGAGCGTGAGCTGGCCTGGTACCAGTACAACCGCGCCCTGGCCGACCTCGACATCGACGCCCTGGTCGCGGCCTTCGCCGTCGAGGAAGACCTGCTGCGCGAGCAGGGGCTCCTGGCCGAAGAGGTGTCCGCGGACGACGACGGGCCGACGGAAGGCGAGCTGGAGCGCAGCGAACGCGAGCGCGCGATCGAACGCGGGGTGCGCTCGCTGCTGGCCCTGGAGGGCTTCTCGGGACTCGACCTCCTGGAGCTGGGTCCGACCCGGGACGCCGGGGGAGCGGGGCCGGCGGTGTTTCGGATGCTGGACGACCGCGGCCGTCTGCTGGGGTCCTTGAACGCGCGCGTGCTGCGGCTCGAAGCCAGCCGTTCCGCCCGCACGATCACCCTGGTCCTCGAGGAGGGCTTCGAGAGTCGGGGCGGCAACCGCGTACCCTTCGCCAACGGTCAGCGTCGGCTGCTGATCCCCTACGTGGACCCCCAGCCCTGGGTCGACGCCCTGCCGGAGTTGTTCCCCCCGGCGGCCCTCGTCGCGCGGGTCGACGACGGGATGTGGAACCTGGAGCAGGTGCGCCGCGAGACGAACCGCCTGCTGGCCCTGGAGACCTCGGCGGGCTGGTGGCGCCTGCACGGGTTGGGCGGCGTCCTGGGGGACACCCTGCGGGACATCCAACTCGAGCAGCTCGGGGAGGACGGCCGGGTCCAGCGGCGGGTCTTCGCGGACCGGCTGCGGATCCTGATCGAAGACCCCGGTCTCCTGCTCGTGCTCGAGGACGGGGCCATCGTCCGCGGGGAGAGCAAGACGCCCTTCGTGGACGGCAGCTACCGCCTGTTCCTGCCCCGGGCGCCCCTCGAGGAGTGGCGGGCGGCGGATCTCCCGGGCATCGCCAGCCGCGCTCCGGGGGCCGACGAACAGTCCCGGGCGGAGCGCGACGAACAGGCGTTGGCGAAAGACGACACAGCAGGTCCGCCCGCGCGTTGACCCGCGGCGGACGGCGTGCAACAACAGGGCCATGGCGGCCAGGCGATCCAGGCGCCCGGGAGAGGGGACCGCTGGGGATCCCTCCGCGGGCCGTACCCCGGGCCTGTTCGATGCGCCCAGCGCCCGACCCGCGGCGCCCCGGGTCCTCAGCGTCGGGGACCTGACCGCCGAGGTGGGGCGGCGCCTGGCGGGCCTCGGTCCCCTGCGCGTCGAAGGGGAGCTGTCCGGCATCAAGCGCGCCGGGTCCGGCCACGTGTACTTCACGCTGAAGGACCGCGACGCGGCGGTCTCCTGCGCGATCTGGCGCAGCCGCGTCGCCCGCGCGGTGCGCTTCGAGCTCGAGGAGGGCATGCAGGTGGTCGCCGAGGGCAAGCTCGACGTCTACGCGCCCCGGGGCAGCTACAGCCTGATCGTCGAGCGCCTGGAGCCCAAGGGGATCGGTGCGCTGTTGGCGCAGTTGGAGCGCCTCAAGGTCGAGCTGCGCGAGCGGGGTTGGTTCGAGCGCGCGCGTCCGCTGCCGCCGCTGCCCCGGAAGATCGGCCTCGTGACGAGCCGCGACACCGCCGCCCTGCGCGACATCCTGCGCACCCGCAGCCTGCGCTGGCCGGGCTACCCGCTGCGCCTGCGCCACACCCCGGTGCAGGGGGCCGGGGCCGCCGCCTCGATCGCCGCCGCGATCGCGGACCTGGATGCGTCGGGGGTCGACGTGATCGTCCTGGCCCGCGGGGGTGGCTCCCTGGAGGACCTCTGGTGCTTCAACGAGCTGGCCGTGGCCGAGGCCATCCACGGGGCCGGCGTCCCGGTGGTCTCGGGGGTGGGGCACGAGACCGACGTGACCCTCGCGGACCTGGTGGCCGACCACCGGGCGCACACCCCGACCGACGCCGCCCAGACCGTGATCCCCGACCGGCGGGCGCACTTCGCCGAGTTGGAGCGGCTGGGCTCGTTCCTGCTGCAAGCCCTCGACGACCAGCTCGAACGGCGGGGGGAGCGCCTCCAGGCCCTCGCGCAACGCGCGGCCCTGCGCGATCCCCAGCGCCTGCTCGGGGAACGGGCGCAGCAGCTCGAGGGTCTCCTGCGCCGCGCGAGAGGTGCCCTGGTCCACCGCCTGGACCGTTCGCGGGCCCGGCTCGGCGACCTGCGGGGCGGCCTCGAGCGTCAATCGCCCCGGGCGCGCATCGCCCGTTGGGAACGGCGCCTGGCCACCGGTGGCGCGCGCCTGTGCCTGCTCGGACCGCGGGCCCTCGAACGCCGGGACGAGCGGCTCGCACGACTCGTGGGGGCCCTGGAGGCATACTCGCCCCTGAAGGTCCTCGGCCGCGGCTACTCGGTGACGACCCGCGAGGGGGACGCCACGCCCCTCACCGGGGCGGAGCCCCTGGGGGTCGGAGACGGCTTGGTGACGCGCCTCGCCCGGGGCCGCGTGCGCTCGCGGGTCACGGAGGTGGAGCCCGCCGGCGAGGACCTCGCGCGATGAGCGGCGAGTCGCGCACCTTCGCCGTCGTCGTCAACTGGAACGGCGGCAAAGACAACCTGACCTGTCTCGCTTCCCTGGTCGCCGAAGGCCTGCCGGAGGCGTGCATCGTGCTGGTCGACAACGCCTCGAGCGACGGTTCCCTGGCGGCGATCCGCGCGCGCTATCCGGGTGTGCTGACGATCGAGAACAGCGCCAACGAGGGCTACGGCCACGGCGTCAACCGCGGGACGGAGCGGGCCCTCGCCGAAGGGGCCACCCGGGTGCTGTGGGTGAACAACGACCTGACCTTCGAGCCCGGGGCACTGGCCCTGCTCGAGGCCCACCTGGATCACCACGCCGGCGACGGGATCGTCGGTCCGCGCATCGTGTACCGCGACGCCCCCGGCACCCTCTGGTCCGCCGGCGGCGTGATGACCTGGCGACAGAACCTGTCGACCCTGCTCGGTCACGGCCAGCCGGACGCGGCGCGGTTCCGCAGGACCGTGTCCGTGGACTACGTCGCCGGCGCGGCCCTGCTCGCCCGCCGCGAGGTGTTCGAGGCGGTCGGCCTGCTCGACGGGGACTTCTTCGCGTACCACGAGGACCTCGAGTTCTGCCTGCGCGCCGGACGGGGAGGCTTCGGCGTGAGCTGCGCAGGCGAGGCCCTGGCTCACCACGCGGCCCACGCCGCGACCGGTGGGGGGTACAACCCGCGCCGCAAGTACATGATGGCGGTCAACACCGTGCGCTTCCTGAAGCAGCACGGCTCCCCGCGCCGCTGGTGCTCGTTCTTCGTCTTCGACGTCCTGTCCCTGCCCCTCGCGTGGCTCCTGCGCGCCCCGCGTGGTGAGGGTGCCGCGGTCGTGGCGAAGGCGCGCGGGACCTGGCACGGCCTGCGGGGCGGGAAGGTGGACGCCGAGGTCGTGCGCTCGCTCCAGGGCGAGTCCTGAGCGCGGTCTGTCCCGCCCCGTCCGGCGTCAGGACTCCGCACCGACGCTGCGTTGCAGCGCGGCTTCCAGCGTGTCGATCTGGTCGCTCAGCCGGTGGCGGGCCCGCACGCGGCGACGGCCCTCGGTCCCCAGTCGCGCGAGCTCTGCATCGTCCGCTTCCAGGGCCGCGCGCAGGGCGGCGACCAACGCGTCGACCGAGCCGGCCGGGACCAGCCAACCGTTGGCGCCGGTCTCGACCAGCTCGGGGATCCCGGCGATGAAGGTCGAGATCACCGGCCGGCCCAGGGCCAGGGCCTCCATGATGACCACCGGGAGACCCTCGGCGAAGCTGGGGAGCACCATCGCGCGGGCGTCGATGATGGCCGCCTTGACCTCGTCGCTGGAGGCCCAGCCGGTGAAGCGTACGTGTCCGTCGTGGCCCGCGGCGCGAATGCGCGTCGCGAGCTCCTCGCGCAGCGGTCCATCGCCGACGAGGACCAGCTCGAAGTCGAGGCCCTCGTCCGCCAGGGCCAGGGCCGCGTCCACCAGCAGCGGGACGCCCTTCTCCTCACAGATGCGACCGACCCAGACGAGCCGCCGGGCGGCGGGATAGGCCGGGATGTCGCCCTCGAGGAAGCGCTCGTCCGGGCCGCAGCGCACCGTGACGAACTTGGACCAGTGCGCGTGGGGCGCGTAGATCATGCACTGGCTGCGGGTGAAGTCCGTGATGCAGGTGGTGAAGGCCGAGCGCTCGATCTTCGTGCCCAGAGCCCAGGCCTCGGGGGCGCGGAAGATGTACGGGCCGTGGATCGCGACGCTGTAGGGGATCCCGCTGTGGGTGCTCGCCAACATCGCCACCGTGGCCGAGGACTCCCCGAGGTGGTCGTGCAGGTGCTGGACCCCCAGGGCTTCCATGCGCCGGGCCAGGAAGGCCGCTTCGGCCCAGTAGATCAGCGCGAACAGCCGCCCCGAGAGGCCCGGCCGCGCGGTGCGCCAGGCGAGTCCCAGGGCCCGCAGGCTGGAGGCGGGGGCGGTCAGGGATCGGATCAGGGCGGCGGACAGGAGGCCCCACTTGTGGTCCGGCAGGAGGTCCGTGGTGCCCTCCCGTTCGGCTCGGATCTCGTCCGACACGATCTGGTCCGCGGGGGGCTTGCGGATCGAGAAGGTGTGCACCATGTGTCCCCGCGCGCGCAGGCCCAGGACCTCCGCGCGCACGAAGGTGTCGCTGGAGCGCGCATAGACCGACGTGAGGTAGGCCAGGATCACGACGTGCGGGTCTCCTCCCAGGTGCGCCCCAGGGCCTCGGCCGCCCCCAGGGGCGGGTCCCAACCCAGGACCCGCTTCAGCTTCGCGGCCGAGGTCTTGACCGGTTGAAAGCGCAGCTCGAAGCGCACCGGCGTGAACATGCTGGGCAGCTTGCCCTCGGGGCCGTACAGGATGCGGCTCCCGAGGTTGACGCAGGCGATCCCGCCGCGCGCGACCAGGTAGGGGATCGGCAGCACGCGGACCCCCGGCAGTTCCCCGTCGCGGAGCGCCCGGGCGTAGCGCGTCGCGCCGATGTGGTGGTCGTCGACCACGTCGAAGACCTCCCCGGCCGCCGCCGGGTGTTCGCAGGCCAGGCGGAACGCGTCGGCGCAGTTCTCGACGTGGGTCAGGGCGAGCTCGCGCCCCCAACCGAACACGAGCTGCCAGCGTCCGGCGCGCTGCCCGATGCAGGCCAGGTCCGTGTTGCCCGGTCCCCAGACGAAGCCCGGGCGCAGCACGACCAGCTCCTTCTGTGCCGTGTCGCAACAACGACCGGCGAGTCGTTCCTGCCAGAGCTTGGCGGCCGCGTAGGAGCCGGCGGGGAAGGGGTCCTGCAGGACCGGCGAGCCCTCGTCGTGTCGGCGTCCGATCCGGCGCCAGTCGTACACCGAGAAGCTCGAGCACAGCACCAGCCGAGGCGCGTCACTCGCGGCGAAGGCGTCCAAGAGCCGCTCGGTGCCCACGAGGGTGCCGCCGAGGATCGAGAAGTCGTCCCCGACCATCTGGGTGGCCAGGTGGAGCAGCACGTCGACCCCTTCGAAGGCCGGGGCGAGGTCCACGCCCCCGCGCAGGTCGGCGCCGAAGGTCTCGAGATGCTCGTGCTGCGGGAGGCGCGCGGGATCCGAGGCCGGCCGAACCAGGGCGCGCACGCTGTGCCCGGCCTCCAGGAGGGCGCGGGTGACGTGTCGGCCCAGGAAGCCGCCTGCGCCGGTGACCAGGACCTTCACCGGCGCGCCTCCTCGGACCCCAGGACCTCGACGAGGGCCGTGACCTCTTCGATCGTGCGGCGCGAGACCGGCGCCGGTCCGCCCGCTTCGGCGGCGGCGTAGAACTCCTCGACGAGCCGGAACAGGCCCTCGTAGCTGGCCGGTGCGCCGGACAAGCGCTCCTTCAGTCCGCCCCAGGCCGCCCGCTTCCAGGCCTTTCCGACCCCCAGGGCGTTGCGGATCGGTTGGACGGGCCGTGGTCCTCCGCGCACCGCCTCCACGGCCAGCAGCGGTTGGAAGAAGGAGGCCTTGGCCCGTGCGCGGGTGCCGTGCACCTCCAGCGTGAAGGCGTCCGGTTGGCTCGCGGAGCTGAAGCCCAACAGGGCCGACCCGTCGCGCGCCTCGATCAGCGCCCGCCACTCGTCGCAGGGCAGGGGCGTGGAGGCCTTGCGCTTGCGCCAGGTGGTGGTGACCGTGTCGTGGGGTCCGACGAACAGGTGGGCCAGGTAGGCCAGGTGGGTCAGGAAGTCGTGCACCGCCCCCACGTGCTCCCGCAGCGCGGGGTGGGGAAGGTTGCGGTCGACGTACCGGCTGCCGTCGCCGGTGATGTCGAGGGCCATCCAGACCTCGACGTGGACGATCTCGCCCAACTCGCCCCGCTCGCGCATGGCCAGCAGCTCGCGCACGTTGCCCTGGAAGGCGTAGTTGTGGTCCTCGACGACCAGACGCTGGGTGCGCTCCCCGAGGTCCAGCAGCTCTTGCAGGGCGGCGGCGTCCGTCGCGATGGGCTTTTCGACGAACACGTGGGCCCCGGCTTCGAGGGCGTCGCTGGCCAGGGCCACGTGCGTGTGGCCCGGGGTCGTCACGTGGACCACGTCGGGCCGGGCTTCGGCCAGCATGCGGCGGTGGTCGGTGAACCACCGGGGCACGCCGAACTCCTCGGCGGTGACCTCCGCCAGCGCGGCGGACAGATCGCAGACCGCGACCGTCTCGACGGCTCGACCCCTGCGGGCGAGCGAGCGGAGAGCGGCGAGGTGGACGCGGGCGATACCGCCCGCGCCGAGGACGGCGGCGCGCATGGGAGGGGGTCGGGCAGGCCGGTGGCGGGGGGAGGACCGAGGGTGGAGGCAGAGACGGTAGGCGGGCCAGGGCGCCCAGGGAAGCCGCAGGGGCCCGGTATCCCGGGGCTTCTTCTGGTCGGTCGCACGCCGGTTCCCGCTGAAGACCCCCGTCCACCGGAGGAGAGAGGAGCCGTCCGGAGCGGGAAGAAAATGACGCCGGGGCACGTTGACGGAATCGGAGGCCTCTCCTACCGTCACTGGAAGACCAGGGATTTCGGCCCAGGGTCCTCGCCAGGGAAGCCGAAAATCCGCGCGCGTTGTCCAGCGCTTCTGCGTTGGACTCTCCGGAGGCAGCACCTGTCCCCGGCGGCCACGCCGACGCGCCCCCAGGAGAACCGTCCAATGAACCCGCAGATCCAGAAACAGCTCGTCGTCGCCGGAGGGGCCCAGTGCCCCCTGATGACGATCGACCCCGGTGTCGGATCGAACCCGATCGATCCGAACTTCGTGGGGGAGGATCCGCGCGCTTGGGGCTGACGACAGCAGCCCAGGACCAAGCGGCGAAGCCCGCCCCCGCACGACGCGCGGGGGCGGGCTTCGCGCTTTTCGGGTGTGTGCATTCCAATCGCACGCACCCCGACCACCCGCCCCTTCCACGGCCCCTCGGGGCCCTTTCCGCCGGCCTATCCCACTCCCCGAATCACCGACTCGGGCCCTGCGCCCAGGAGTTGCTCTCGTGCGTTCCTCATCGAGAAGCGACCTGTCCACCCTGAACCGTGTCGTGTCCGGCAGAGCCTTTCTGCTCGGTCACGACGTCGACTCCTTCGAGCTCCTGGGACGCCGCCGACGGCGTTCCTCCTCGCCGGCCATGCTCGGCCGTCACCTGCTGCGGTCGATCCGGCCGGAGCTCGCCCACCAACTGCGCCCCGGGGACGTGCTCGTCGCCGGCCGCAACTTCGGATACCGGGTCCACCGCGAGCACGCCGTGATGGCGATCCTCGGGGCCGGGGTCCGTTGTGTCATCGCCCGCTCCTTCGCGCGCTCTTTCCGGCGTCTGGCCGTGGAATCCGGGCTGACTTTGCTCGAATGCCCGGCCGCGTCCGACGGTATCGCCGACGGAGACCGGATCGAGGTCGACCTCCTCAGCGGAGCGATCACGGACCGGACCGTCGCGGCCCGCTACCGCGCCTGGCCGCTCCGCGACGCCCCCCAGCGTCGGGGGGAGGCCTCCGTCTCCTGCGCCGCCGGCTCGCCGGACGGTCCGGCGAGCGGTCTCCAGGAAGGCGTCGCATGAGGCGTCACCGACACCCCCCTCGACGGCTCGCGCCGTTCGAGGCGGGGGTTTTGCCGTAACCCCCAGGCCCCGTTCCGGAACAGCGCACCATGAGAGCCCTTCTGTCCGTCCTGCTCGCGGTCCTCGTGGTGGCTGGGACCCTCCTCTTCCTGCGCCGGGACGAGGCTCCGGAGCCCGGGGATCCGGCCGCCGTCGCCACGCCGGGCGTCGGGGAAGAGGGCCTGGGGGAAGACGTGACCGGGGAGCTGCTCGTTCCGTCCGAGGGCGCCGGGGGGCCGGTGGAGCCCCTCGCCGAGGCCCCGGGGATGCGCACGACGCTCTTCGAGGGCGCGGCCGGAGGCGCGTTTCCGGTGGATCCCGACCGCGCGCTCGACGTCGAGTTGGTGCTCCCGGCCGGGCACCCTGCGGACGAACCCGTCGCGGTCTGGGCCTTCTTCGGGGATGCGGACCCCACCTCGATCGACAGGCTCGTCCAACTGGGTCAGGAGCCCGCCTGGGTCGCCGAACGCCTGGGTCTCGAGCGCTGGGCAGCGGAGTCCGTCGACCGGGCGGGGTCGGAACCCACCGTCCGGCCTCTGCCGGTGCCGGTGGAACAAACCGGTGCCCTCGTCGTCGCCGTGGGCCGCTTGTTGGTGCCCGCGGCCCAGGCCGTCGACCTGGGCGTGGGCACGGTGCGCCTGGCCCCGGCCCTCGGGGCGGCGGTGGAGCTCTCGGTCGCCTTGCCCGCGGGCGCCGAGGCGGAGACCGCGGACCGCGCCGACTTCGGGGTCCGCCTGACCCCGACCATGCTGCGGCCGGCACCCGGGCATCGCCGCTTCTTCTTCGCCGGCGGACGGGCCTGGGCCGTGCTGCGGGAAGACCTCACGCTCACGCTGCGGGGTCTGGATCCCACGCGGACCTGGGACGTGTCCTTGATGGCGAGGAACTTCATCGATCCCCCTCCGCGGGAGCTGGAGTTGACCCTCGGCGAAGCCTGGCCGCTCCGACTCACGCCGACCCTGGGGGCTTCTCTCCGGGTCACGGCCTTGGACGAGGCCGGCGCGCCGGTCCCGGAGGTGCACGTTCGGGTCCACGAGCTCGAGCCCGCGAACGGAGAGCTGCCCCCTTCGTTGCAGGCCTTCTATGCGCCTACGGACCCGGGTGGGGAGGCTCGCTTCCGGGGTCTCGTCGCGGGGTCCTTTCGGGTCGAGGTCGAACCCGGTCAGCACCGCACCGTGGAACGCCGCGTCACGCTGGCGCCGCGCGAGCAGGGGCAGCTCGAGGTGCGCCTGGAGGTGGGGGTCGGGGTCAGCGGCCGTGTCCTGTTGCCCGGCGGCACGCCCGCCGAGGGAGCCCTCGTGCGCCTCGTACACCGCACCGAGACGGCCGACGGCGCCGAGGCGGCGGTCGAGAGGGGTTCCCGCGAGGTCTCCACCGACCAGGGGGGCGCCTTCCGCCTGAGCGGTTTCGAGGACGGGGTGGAGTTCCCGTCGATCCGTGCGTCCTGGAGCACCGCCGACCGGGACTTGGCCGCTTCGTTGGGGGTGATCGTCGGATGGCACTACGTGGCGGAATCGACCGCCGTCGGCCCGAACGCCACGCTCGAGCTGTTGCTCGAGCCCGTACCGGTCCTGCGCGGTCGCCTGTTCGACGGGGAGGACGGTCCGGTGGAGGTGCCCTTCAGCCTGCGGGCCTGGCCCGCCGGAGCCGATCCCTGGGGCGAAGACGCGGTCTTCCGGACCTTCCGCGCCGTGCGGGCTCCCCGGCCCGGCGAGCCCGGCAGCGCATCCCCCCGACGCGTCGCGGGGGCCTTCGAGCTCCAGGGCCTCACGGCGGGCGCGTGGTCCCTGCGGGTGTTCGCCGAAGGCTTCGCCGAGGTGGAGCCGATCCAGGTCGAAATGCCCTACGACGGGGAGCTCGCGATCCACCTGACGCGCACCGTGCCGGGCCGAGGGATCGTGCTCGACCCCCGCGGAGATCCGGTCCCCGGCGCCGAGGTGCGGGTGCAGGACAGCAACTCCCCGATGAACCTGTCGGTCTTCGAAGTGCTCCAGGCGGATGGGGCCGGCACCTTCACGTTCACGCGTCGCGCACAGGATGTCTACCTGGTGGCCACCGATCGGGATTGGGCGCCGAGCGAGGCCCGGCTGGTCGCCGCGACCGCGGACCCGACCGCCCCGGCCGCGGGGCCGATCGAGCTGCGCCTGCGGACCGGCGCGACCATCCGCGGCATCCTCTACGACGCGGACGGACGTCCCTGGCCGGGCCGCGCGGTCGTCGCCTCACGGGTCCCCGGTGGGGCGATGGCGGCCTTCGCGGAGGAGATCGGAGGGACCACCGCGCCCCCGATGACCGGCGCGGACGGGCGCTTCGAGCTGTTGCACGTCGAGCCCGGGCAGGTGACCGTCGGCGCCTTGGCCGGCCCGCGGGAGTTCGCGCGCCGTCTCGCCGAGGCTCCGGACCAGCGCCGTCAGATCACCCTGGAGCTCCTGGGGGACATGGTCAGCGAGCGCGTCGAGGTGGCCGATGGCCAGGTGCTCGAGATCGTGTTGGGGGCGAAGCCCAAGTCCCCGGTGACCGTGCGCGGTCGGATCACCCGCGGGGGCGCCGGGCAGGCGGCGAGTCTGACGGTGTTGGCCCAGCAGGGACCGCCCCTGGAGGGAGCCGGTGCGGCGGACAGCGACGGGACGGGGCACTTCGAGCTCGTCGTCGCCCAGCCCGGCACCTTCCTGTTCCTGGTGGAGACCGACGACGTGCCCGGCCGCGGCGGCGGCCTCCCGAACACCGAGACCTTCGTGGTTCCCGTGCCCGACGTGCAGGCGCACACGGTGGAGCTGCGCTTGAGCACCAGCACCGTCGCCGGCCGCATCCTCGATCCGGCGGGGGAGGGCCTCGCAGGCATCGAGGTCCTGTTGGTTCCCGGGGAGGCGCCCGATTCCCCGCTCGGGTACTTCGGTGGCACGTCCCGGTCCACCGGCGCCGACGGGTCCTTCCGCTTTCCAGCGGTCAAGCCGGGGACCTACGCCGTTCTCGCGAATCTAGCCGGCTCGGACGCCGTCGATGGACGCTTCGGGCACGGGCGGCTGGGGGACGTGGTCGTCGGCGAAGACGCGCAGGTCGACGGCCTGGAGCTACGCCTGTCCGCCGGCACGACCATCGAGGGGCAGGTGCGGGACACCTCCGGGCAGCCGGCCGTGGGAGCCGAGGTCTTCGTCCGGGGCGCGGATGGCCGCACCCTCTCCTTCTTGGCGAATGCCACGACCGGCAGTGGTGGCACTTACACCCTCACCGGGCTCGCCCCCGGGTCCTACCGCTTGTTCGCACGCCGGGCCGGCGACGTCTCCGAGGAGGTGTTGGTTGTCACGCGAGCGGGGGATTCGGAACCGGCTCGGGGTGACCTGGAGCTCCGGTCGGGAGCGTTCCTGTTGATCGAGCCCCACCTGGAGGGGGAGCCCGTCCCGGTGCGGGTCACGGTCGCGGACGGCGAAGGCCGCAACTGGAGCGGGCTCTGGTCCGAGGCCACCCTGGCGGAGTGGATGAACACGGGGTCCTCGAGCGAGGCGCCGCGCGTCGGCCCCCTGCCGGCCGGGCGCTACACGGTCCAGGCCTCCAGCCTGGATGGGGCCCACGATGCCCGCAAGACGGTCACCGTGCGCAGTGGGGCGGCGGAGCGCACGGTGCGCCTGCGCCTCCGCTGAGGGGCCGTCGACCGCGATGCGACCCCCCCGGACGTGCCTGCCCCGACCTTCGCGGGGTTTACGGCGCACGGGGCCCGAATCCTGCACACTCTGTGGGCCGCTCCCGGCCCTCGAAACCCCCGCGGTTGGAATCGGAACAACCACGACATGAAGCCTGCCCTGACCCTTGCCCTGCTCGTACTCGCGGCCATCGGTGGCGTGATCCTGTTCACCGGTGGCGACGAGTCCCCCGAAGACCACAGCGCGGGCCCCGCGGCCCCCGGCCAGGCACCGGTCGTGGAGGAGGACGACGACGCGGAGCCCACGGACCTCGTGGTGCCGGCCGAAGCCGAGACCGACAGCCCGCCGAGCACTTCGCGGACGTCCCTGCAGGAGACCGCGGCCGGGCGCAACTTCACGCCGGACCCCGATCGGGCCTTGAACGTGAGCGTCGCGCTGCCGGCGGGCCATCCCGGCGGTGAGGCGGTGGAGGTCTGGGCGTTCTATGGCCACGTGGACGACTCGGTCCTCACCCGGGCTGTGCGCATGGGCAACGGTCCGGAGGCCATCGCCGGGGCCTTCCATCTTCACGCCTGGAGCCGGACCCCGGTCGGCCTGACGGCGGTCGAGGTCCCGGTGCCCGTCGACGCGGACTCGGCGCTGATTCTCTCGGTGGGCCGGTTGCTGCAACCCGAACCGTTGCTCGTCGAGCTCGGGGCCGGCGAGGCCATGGAGCCGGTCGCCCTGTCTCCGGCCCTGGGGGGCTGCATCGAGGTCGAGGTCACCGTGCCTGCGGACGCGGAGGCCGCCGACCGCAGCGCCTCGCGGTTCCAGCTCGACCTGCGGGAGCGAATGCGGGTCACGGGATTGGCGACCGTGATACCGCGGGTGATCAGCAGCGAATGGGGCATGGACCTCACCCGACCCGGCCCGGACCTCACGATGACCCTGCGCGGTCTGTCCCCGGGGGCGACCTGGGACCTCGAGCTGGACGCCGAGGCCTTCCTCGACCCCGAGCAGCAGAGTTTCGAAGTCGAGGCCGGCGAGGTGTACCCGGCCCAGTTCGAGGTCACCTGGGGCGCCGAGCTGAACCTGCTGTTCGTGGACGGGGACGACCAACCCCTGGGACACACCTCCTGCACGCTCCAGCGCGTTCCCTCGGCCGGTTCCCGGATCCGCACGTCGAACGACTACCAGAACGTCACCGCGGACGAGGCGGGTCGCGCGCGGGTCCAGGGGCTGCCCGAGGGCAACTGGAACGTCGAGGCTTTTCAGGGCGGGTACGTGTCCACCACGGTGGGGGTCGAGCTCGCCCTGCGCGAGGTCGAGACCCTGGAGGTGACCCTCGAGCGCGGACAGACCCTCTCCGGCCAGGTGCGCTGGCCCGACGGATCGCCGGCGGTCCAGGCCCGACTGTCGGTCGACTACGACCTGGATCCGAACGCCACGGCGGGCCGGGGCTACTACTCCAATCAGAAGCAGGGATTGACCGACGCGGAGGGCCGGTTCGAGATCAGTGGTTTCGAGGAGGGGGTCTCGACGGTGCGCCTGCGCGCCGAACGCACGATCCACTCCCAAGCCGAGGCGGTCGCCCTGGGGACCCAGGTGGGACGCATCTACATCGCCACCGAAGAAGAGGCGCCCCTGGGAACGGACGCATCCCTGGTGCTGGAGCCTTCTCTGGTGCTCACCGGGACCGTCGTGGACGAGTCGGGGGCGCCCTTCGAGGGTCGCTTCACGGTTCAGGCTTGGCCGGTGGAGGGGGCGCGCTACGGGGCCGGCAGCGTGCGCGAGGAGTTCGGCTCTCCGACGGCGGTTCAGCGGGCCGATTTCGAGGCCGTGGCCGTCAGCGAGGGGCCGGCGCTCGAGGTGCCGAAGGCCTCCGACGGACTCCCGGCGGGGACCTTCGAGCTCCAGGGCGTGGAGACCGGGACCTATACGGTCACCATGCAGGCCGGGGGCTACCAGGAGGTCGCGGAGCAACTCGTGGAGCTGCCCCAGGAGGCACCGGTCGAGTTCGTGCTGGTGCCCGCGGCCGTCGTGACCGGTCGCGTCGTCGATCCCACCGGGAACCCGGTCGCGGGTGCGACCGTGACGGTCCAGGACGAGGACGTGCCCTTCCGCTTTTCCTTCGGTGGCGGCATCACGACGGACGAGGAGGGGATCTTCCTGGTCGAGCTCGAGCAGCCCAGCGCGGAGATCTTCGCGTCCCACAGCGACTGGGCCGCGAGCGAATCGGTCCAGGTCGACTCCACCACGGGTGCCCCCCAGGAGCCCGTTGTGCTGCGGCTGCGGAACGGTGGCACGATCGTGGGCGCGGTCTACCAGGCGGACGGTTCCCCGTGGCCGGATCGCATGGTCGTCGCCTCCAACATGCCCGGAGGGGCCATGATGGCCGTCAGCATGATGGGTGGCCAGGAGCCGGTGAAGACGGACGCGGACGGTCGCTTCGAGCTGACCCGGGTCGATCCGGGCAAGGTGACCGTCAGCGCGGCTCCCTCCCAGGAGGAGATCGAGGAGCGCACGAACAACTTCGACGGGGACGAAGAGATGCTCATGTTCGAGATCATGGGCGAGATCCTGTCCGAACGGGTGGAGGTCGCCGACGGCGAGACCGTGGAGGTCGTGCTCGGCGCCGAGCCCAAGGACCCGGTCCTGATCAACGGGCGGGTGACCCGCGGCGGTGTGGCACAGAGCGCGCAGGTGATGGTCCTGGCCGAGGACGGCCCGCCGATGATGGGGGCCAACGGCGCCCAGGCCGGCGAAGACGGCCGCTTCGAGCTGGAGCTCGACCGGCCGGGCGTCTACGTGTTCATCGTCAACACCCGGGGAATGCCCGGCGAGGGGGAGACCTTCGGGGTCTCGATCCCCGCGACGAAGGTCCATGCCCTCGAGCTCGAGCTGACCACCAGCTCCCTGGCCGGCACGGTCCTGGGTCCCGACGGGGATCCGGCCTCGGGCGTGCCGGTCTCGCTGATCCCGTCGGACGGGGCGAACTCGCCCCTGGACATGTTCATGGACACGGCCCAGGAGTCCGACTCCGAAGGGGCCTTCCTGTTCCCGGCGGTCACGCCCGGCCGGTACACCCTGCGGGCCAACGTCGCCGGGAACCCGGACGGCGATTCCACCCGGCCCTCCTTCGGGCACGCGGTGCGCGAGAACGTCCAGGTCGGCGTCGACCAGCAGATCGAGGGGATCGTCGTGGAGCTCTCGGCCGGGGCCTCGGTCGAGGGCGTGGTCCGGGATGCGGACGGCAAACCGGTGAGCGGTGCGGACGTCTTCGTGCGCGAAGCCAGCGGCCGGGCGGTCTCCGTCCTCGCGAGCGCCCGCACGGACGGGTCCGGGCACTACGTCGTCCACGGCCTCGCCCCCGGGGAGGTCACCGTGTTCGCGCGCAAGGGCGACGGGGTCACGGGCGACGTGCCCCCGGCGATCCTGTCGGCCGGCGACGTGGCGGAGTGCGACCTCGAGCTGACCACCGGTGCCTATCTGGTGCTGATGCCCGAACTCGATGACGAACCCGTCCGCGTGCGCGCCTCGGTGGTCGACACCGCCGGGCGGGACTGGAGCGGCCTGTGGTCCCTCGAGGACCTGATGAACTGGATGAGCGAGGGCAGCTCCAGCGAAGAGGTGCGCATCGGCCCCCTTCCGGCGGGGCGCTACACCGTGGTCGCCACGAGCCTCGACGGTGCCCGGGACGCCAAGAAGACGATCACCGTGCGCGACGGACAGGAGGAGCGGACGGTCCGCCTGCGCCTCCGCTAGCCCCCGGGGAGTGGGGGTCCCCGGACGCTTCCGGGGAGGTCATACTGGGGTTGTCCGCCGGCCCGGTGTTCCGACCGGCCCGACGGACGACCCCTCCACCGGCGATTCCCCGTGAGCACCGATTCCGAGCAGAACACCCTCCCGGCCGCTGCCCAGGGAGACCTGCGCTTCGCCCGCGCCCTGTTGGAGCGGACGAGCCTGGCGGTCCGCCTCGCGGACGCCCTGGGCACACCCCTGGAGCGCGGTTTCGCCGCCCTGCCCGAGCGTTGGAGCGGCGCCGTGCAACGGGCGACCGAGAAGGCCCTCGCGAAGGCACTCGATACGGCGGTGCGCTCCCTGGGGGAGCGGCAGCGCACGTCCCGGGACGGCCTGCACAAGTTGGCCGTCGCCGGCAGCGGAGCCCTGGGCGGTGCGGGGGGCTTGGCCACCGTGGCCTTCGAGTTGCCCCTGTCGACGACGCTGATGTTGCGCTCGATCGCTGACATCGCCCGCAGCGAGGGCGAGGACCCGCGCCAGCTCGAGACGCGCCTCGCTTGCCTGGAGGTCTTCGCCCTGGGTGGCACGGCCGAGTCCGACGATGGGGCCGAGACCGGCTACTTCGGCGTGCGCGCGGCCCTCGCCGCGGTGGTCGCCGACGCCCTGCGCCACCTGGCCGGCCGGAGCGCCGCCGACGCGAGCGCGCCGGCCCTGGTCCGTCTGATCGCCGCCATCGCCTCGCGCTTCGGGCTGGTGGTCTCCGAGAAGGTCGCGGCCCAGGCGATCCCGGTCCTCGGCGCCGCCGGAGGGGCCCTGGTCAACACCCTGTTCCTGGAGCACTTCCAGGGCGTCGCCCGCGGGCACTTCCTGGTGCGCCGGCTCGAGCGCGAACACGGGATCGAGACGGTGCGGGCCGCCTGGGACGCCCTCGGGACCACGGACGATCCGGAGCGCGCCCCTTGATGCGGTCTCCGCTCGCGCCGCCCGTCCTGCTCTTCTTGCTGCTGGCCCTCCTCGCGGGGTGCAACAGCTTCTATCCGCACAACCCGATCCTGGAGCGGGGGACCACCTGGCGCGAGGCGGTGGACATGAACCAGCTCTACTGGACGCGGTTCATCGGGAATCTCGAGGGCAGAGAACCCGGAGAGTCCAGGCGGGAGATCAACGGGACATCCCTCGGGGAGACGCTCGCGTTCGTCGACCCGAGCCGGGATACCGGTGCGGTGTTCGTTCAGGCCATGGAGGTGAAGGAGTACTTCGGTTTGAGCGCGATCCCTGACGATGCGACGGTCGCGTTCTCCGACTGCGTCTTCGAGGACCCCGTCGTCTTGCAGGAGGATCTGGTCGCGCGGCAGGTCCACTTCCTCGACTGCGAGTTTCGGCAGGGTCTCGTGGTCCGCTCCACGGAACTCGGCTCCCTGCGCCTGATGCGGTGTCAGATCGAGAGCCTCGAACTACAGGGGGCTCGCCTGGCAGGCAACCTGGAGGTGTTGGCGAGCCTGGCACCGGGGGCGAGGGTCGGTAGCGAGGGGAGCTCGATCGGCGGGACCCTGACGATCGACCGTCCTGCGTCGGAGTCGTTCGATGACCAGGCGGACGGAGATTCGCCGGCACCGCCCGACGCGGAGATCCGGCTGATGGACAGCGACGTCGGGCGAGTGATCCTGAAGGGCGGGATCGCCTGTGAGCTTCAGATGGAGACCGGTCGCTGCGGCTCGATCGACGGCCTGAAGGCCTCCGTGTCGGACCTGACCCTGCTGTTCGTCGACGTGGAGGGCGGGGTGGAGGTGCGGCTCTCGGAGGACTTCAGTGGATCCCTGGGGGCGGTCGACATCGCCGGTCCCCTGCGCTTGATCGGGTCCTCCGCAGAGTCCGACCGGAGCGGGGGGACGACGCCGGATGCCTACGCCCTGGCCCTCGCGCGTACGACGGTCGGAGGCGAGTTTCTACTCTCGCAGACCCTGCTGGATCGCCTGACGATGATGCGCTGCCGCTTCGATGCGGGGGTCGACGTGCTGGACGTGCGTCTGCTGAGCGGACTCGCCGCGCATCAGACGAGCATCGCCGATTCCCTGTCGATCCGTGACACCCTGTCGGAAGGCCCCCTGGCCTTCGCCGACTGCAACGTCACCGGCGACCTGCTGCTCCAGACCCTGCGGTTGAACTATGCACCCCTCCGGGACAAGCGGGTCTACGTCCCACTGGGACTCGGCGAGGTCCGCGGCGGACTCGACCTGTCGGACTGTGAGATCGACGGGGACCTGTTGATCCGCGGCTGCGACCTGGCCGCGGATCTGCGCCTGGCCGGTGGCGGCGCCCGGGGCGACGTGCGGCTGCAGGACCTGCGGTTCGGCGGACAGCCCCTGCCCACGCGGGGAATCGCTCCGCTGCCACCCGGTGCACTGCCCGCCCCGGCTCCGCCGGCGGAGATCCAGGCGATCGACGAGGGGGCCGAGCCGGAGGAGCCCCCGGCGTTTCCCGATGCCTCCCCGTTGAAGCTCGTCGAAGGGGCGGACATCTACACCTTCGAGCGCCGGGGATCGACGCCCTCCGACGAACGCATCCCCGGAGCACTGGTGGATCCCCAGGGGTCGGACGAGTGGGCTGCACAGACAGACCGCGCCGGCGCCCTGAGGCCCCTGCTCCTGTTGCAGGACTTCGACGCCGGGGGACTGGAGTTGCACACCGTGACCGGGGCGGTGGAGGTGCACCTCTCGGACTCGAACTTCGGTTGGCTCCAGGCTGAGGGTCTCGACCTCAGGCTCGAAGACGCGGGGCGCGGTAGTGCGCCCCATGGGATCCTGGCCGCCACGCCGGCAGAGGCCGGCTTCCAGGTCCTCCGCACGGGCTGGTGCGCGGACCTGAGTGGCCGAGTGGCGCCGGTGAGCGACCCGGAAGCCGACTCGCTGGCTGCGGTGGACCTGCTAGTCGACGGTTGCGCGGTGAGCGAACACTGCCGCATTCGAAGCTCCTTGTTCCAGGGAGCGGTCTCCATCGCGCTCGAGGGACCTGCCGCGGGATCCGCCCGGGGTCCGGCCGTATCGATCACCGGGACCACCATCGCCGATCGCCTGCTGGTGTCCCTCGCGGGTCGGCACGGCAGCCTGGTGGCCAATGACCTGCGGGCGGGGGGGTTGCTGGAGGTCGCCGCCCAGGACCTGGATCGGCTGCACGTGCGCGACCTGGGCCTCGCGGAGCTGGAGGTCGACGCGGGCGCGGCGCTCCGGATCCGCGGGTCGCGGGTCGCGGACCTCGCGCTCGAGGACCTCGCGGGCGTCACCGATCTGCGCTTGGACGAGCTCGACGCCGAGGAGGTCGTGATCCGCGGGGAGCAGCGGACCGAGCCCGACACCCGTTCGGTTTCCCTGCGCGGAGCACGCATCGAGCGGAGTCTCGCGGTCGTGGGCCTCCGCACGGCGGTGCTGGACCTCAGTCGGTTGGCGGCTCCCGGCTTGCTCGCGATCCTGGACGTGCGGGTCCGCGAGGATCTGCTGCTGAACGACTCCCAAGTCGCGGGTTTGTTGCACACCGGGGACCTGGCTTCGGCGGTCACCGGCCGGGTCTCCGCCGGGGGCGCGGCGTTCGAGCTGGTGGACAACCCGGCCAGCCACCGTGAGCTCTATCGTCCACTGGGCACGGACGTGGGCTCCCTGATGGAGCGCACCGAGGACGTCCTCGCCCTGCTAACCCGTGACCCGGCGGCGGAATCGACCCTGCGGACCCTCGAGACCTCCCTGCGGGGGGCCGGGAGCAAGCGCGAGGCCAATACCGTCCTCAAGGAGCGCAAGTCCACGGCCCGGGCACGCGCGTTCCGGGAGGCGGACGGGATCCTCGGCAAGGTGGCCCGGGTTCCCGGCATCCTGATCGACTGGCTCCTCGGGGTCTGCTTCCTGTGGGGCCGTGAGCCCCTGCGCCTCGCTCTGTCCCTCGCGGCGGTCTGGGGGCTCGGGGCCCTGGTCTACACCGGCGGGCGCAGCGCTCCGTTGGAGGCCGCCCCCGGGCGCCGGGCCTTCCTGCGGACCAGCGCCCTGATGAGTGCCGAGGCCATCGCTCCCTTCAGCCTGGGCGTGGACAAGCTCTGGCGCCCGGCCGGTTGGGGTTGGTTGTTCTGGATCCCCCAGCGGGTATTCGGGTGGGTCGTGACGTCGATGCTGGCCTACGCCTTCGTGCGGATCGTGGTCTGAGGCCGCGGGATCAGTCCGCGCCCCGCCGCTCGGGCGTGTCGAGCAGGTCCCAATCGACCGCGCGGCCCGCGCCCTCGATCGTGTCCGCCGGACGGGTGGCCAGGGGCTCGGGGTTGTCGGCGTCGGGCACCGATACCTCCCAGGTGTAGCGCGCCGACGGCAGTCCGGGTCCCATGTCGAACAGGCGCACGATCACGTCCTGGAAGTAGCCCTCCTCCAGCCGGCGATAGCAGCGGTATTCGGCGAGGACGCGATGGGCCTCGAAGAGACCCTTGCGCCGCAGGAAGTCGCGGACCTCGGAGTCCTCGGGAAACTCGCTCATGTCGGCCACCCTCGTGTGGTCGGGGTCCTGGGATCCGGGCGGGGACGCCTCACGTCCCGGACTCCGGAAGAAAAGTGTTCCGCTCGCGCGGCCTCGGGGTCGGGATCCTAGTCCCCGGGCCGGCGCCTCCGGCGCTCGCGGGCGAGAACTCGTTTCCAGGGGCGCCGCAGGACCCCGTCGGATGGGGCGGACCGGGTCCAGCTCGGCCCGGGGCCAGGACGATGGCTCTCTGGAATTCGCTTTCCCCCGGCTCGACCCCGGAGCTCGCCCGATGATCCCCCAGCTACCCGCCACGGTGTTCGGCAGCCTGCTGCTGTTCGCCGGCACGGCCTCCGCCCAGACCTTCACCTTCACGCCCGTCGAAGACGCGCCGGTCAAGGACTACGACAAGGGCACGAACCACGGATCGTCGGAGCTTTCGGTGCGCTGGCACCCCCACTCCGCGCGCAACAAGTTCAGCCGCTCGTTTCTGCGCTTTCAAGTCAGCGGCCTCGCCGGAACCACGGTCGACACGGTGATGCTGCGTTTGACCGAGGGGTCCGAGGGGGCCGCCGGTGACGTGGCCCTGGAGGTGCGCGAGGTCAGCGGGGCGGCCTGGGACGAGGGGAGCGTGACGTGGAACAACATGCCGACCGACGTCGGGCGCGCGATCGGGGCCTGGGACGGGACGGGCCTGACCGAGGGGGGCACCCTCGACATCCCCCTGGACGTGGCGCTGCTGCGCGCCGGGGACGGGACCTACGACCTGCTGCTGCTCGACGTGGGGGACGGGGGACAGGACGAGTGCTTCTTCCAGTCCCGCGAGGGGACCCACCCCCCCGAGCTGATCGTCAACGGGGTCGGCCTGCCGACCCGGGCGGGGTTCTACACCCAGGTCACCGAGGGGGCCGTGCCCTGGACGGTGCAGTTCTCCAACTTCTCCAACCGGGACGCGACCGGTTGGACCTGGGACTTCGGGGACGGCAACAGTTCGAGCGCCATCGCTCCGTCCCACACCTACACCGTCCCCGGGCGCTACACCGTGACCCTCACGGTCGACGGCCCCGGCGGGACCCACACGATGGTGCGGCCGGGCTACGTGTTGGCCCACCCGGCCGACGGACCGGCGGGGGTCGTCCTCGCCACCCGCAAGCTGAGCGCCATCTCGGACCTCTCCAGTCCGCGGTTGGAGGACGAGGACATGTTCGGCCGCGCCTGCGCCGCGATCGGAGACCTGGACGGCAACGGGGTCACGGACCTCCTGGTCGGGGCCGTCGGGACCGACGACAGCGCCGAGGGCGGCGAGGACATGCCGGGAGGCGCCTGGATCCTGTTCCTGCGCGGGGACGGGTCGATCAAGGGGACCCAGAAGATCAGCGAGACCTCCGGCGGGTTCACCGGCTCACTGGACGCCCGGGACGGGTTCGGCCGCGTCGTGGCCGGGATCGGCGACCTGGATGGCGATGGGGTGCTGGACGTGGCGGTCGGGGCGAACTACGACGACGACCTCGACACCGACGCGGGGGCCGTCTACATCCTGTTCCTGAACGTCGACGGGACGGTCAAGGGGCACCAGAAGATCAGCGCCCTCAGCGGCTGGCCGAACGCCCCGCTCGCCAAGAAGGACCAGTTCGGGCGCGGCATCGCGAACCTGGGGGACCTGGACGGGGACGGCGTGCAGGACCTGGCCGTCGGGGCGACCGGCGACAACGACGGCGGCGGAGATGTCGGAGCGGTCTACGTCCTGTTCCTGAACTCCGACGGCACGGTCCGCGACCACACCAAGATCAGCAGCACGAGCGGCGGGATGACCGCGTACATGGAGACCTCATCCTCCCTGTGGTTCGGTATGGCCGTGGCCAGCCTGGGGGACGTCGATGGGGACGGGACCACCGACATCGGGGTCGGCGCCCTGTTGGACGATTCGATCTACCACGCCTCCGGCGCGGCCTACGTGGTCCTGTTGAACCCCGACGGCACGGTGAAGGACGCCCACTACATCGCGGCCTTCAGCGGGGACTTCGACGGCGAGCTGGAGGAGGGCGACGAGTTCGGCGGCGCGGTCGCCGGACCGGGGGACCTGGATCGCGACGGGATCCCGGACCTGGTGGTCGGCTCGATCCGGGACGACGACAACCCGACCGGCGACACGGAGATCGACTTCGACCGCGGCGCGGCCTACGTGTTCTTCCTGCGGGCCGACGGCGGAGTGAAGGGCTATCAGAAGCTCAGCAGCACGCGGGGCGGCTTCGACGGATCGGTCTCGAACAACGACCGGCTCGGAGAATCCCTCGGTTGGTTGGGGGACTTCGATCAGGACGGACGCAACGACCTGTTGATCGGATCGCGCTTCGATGACGACGGGGGGCTGAACCGCGGTGCGGTCACCATCGCGTACCTCGACGACGGCGGCCCGCCGTTGCCGGCCGCGCAGTTCTCGGCCGACACCACCGGCGGGCCTCCCCCCCTGGTCGTGGCCTTCCAGGACGATTCCGGCGGGAGCCCGGCGACGACCTGGTCCTGGAGCTTCGGCGACGGCACCGGCTCGAGCGAGGCTTCCCCGGTCCACACCTACGGCGCGGACGGCACCTACGACGTGTCCCTGACGGTCACCGATGCCCTGGGCCAGAGCGACACCGAGACCAAGGCCGGTTACGTCCAGGTCGGCCTGGACCCGGGGATCGTGCCCTACGGCTGTGGCGTGAACCCGACCAGCAGCTTGACGGTCCTGTCCGGCCAGCCGGTGTTGGGGGAGACCCTGGTGTTCGGGGTCGACAACCCCCTGGGCACCCAGCCCCCCGGCTCGATCGGCGCGGTGGTGTTCTCCTTCGACCCGGCTCCCGGCTTTCCGTGCGGCACCCTGCTGCCGGGCTTCGGCATGGACGGGGGCTCGGGGGAGCTCCTGGTCAGCCTCGTCCCGCCGAACCCGGCCCGGATGACCCAGGGCACCGTCTGGGGCGGGAGCGGCACCCTCTCCCAGGTCGACTTCCCGATCCCGACCCTGCCGGTGTTCGCCGGGATGCAGGTCTATGCCCAGGGGTACATGATCGACTCGACCGCGACGACCGGGCGCGTCCGCCTGGGGGCGGCCTTCGAGATCACGCTGCGCTGACGCGGCGCAGCGCCGCGGGGCGGCGTCCCCTCAAGGCAGGGGGTAGGCCGCCTCGCCCTGCAAGGCTTCCCGGCGCGTACGCAGCTCGGCCATGAGCTGTTCGACCAGGTCCTCGCGTCGATCCATCAGGCGATAGCCCTCGGTGGAGCGCAGATACCCCTCGGCCTGGGGATGCTGCTCGAACAGGGCCTCCGAGCCCATGCGCTCGGCCCAACGGGCGTAGCGTGCGCGCTTGTCCAACAGGGCCTTCGTGACGAAGGGCATCACGGTGGTGTAGTCCGCGTTCATCGACACGCAGGTCGAGCGGTACTCGTCCTTGTCGACCTTGCCCCAGGTCACCGCCTCGGCGGGGGGGCAGGAGCTCAGGGAGCCGTCGGTCACCGGCGCCGTCGTGATCTGGATGTCGTACAGGTAGCCGGGCACGTCCTCGAGGCCGAGGATCTGGCTCAGGGCCGGCTCGGGTTGCAGGTTGAAGTTCTTCGGCACCCCACCCCCCAGGATCAGCGTGCCCAGGGCCCCGACCGGGTTCTCGGCGACGCCCCAGCGGTGGAACGCGCAGCTCTCGAAGACCTCGCGGTGCAGGTCCAGCTCGAAGGCGTGGGGCTCCCCGAAGCAGGCCTGCATGGTCCACAGGTACAGGGAGTTCAGGAAGACCGACCCGTCGGCCGGAGCCCCGACGAAGATCGGCAGGGCCTTGCGGTGGCACAGGGCCAAGAGGCCTTCGGGGACGCCATTGCGCTCCTCGAGTGCCCGTAGGTGCCGTCCCAGCAGGTAGCGGAACTCCGTGCCGCTCATCTTCTTCTGGAACTCCGGGAGCCGCAGCAGGGTGCGCAGGTAGCGGTCCTGCTCGAGCAGCACGTCCTCGCTGAAGCCCACGTCCGTGACGCGGATCGTGCGTTCGTCCCGCAGGTGCCCGTCGTTGCCCCAGATGTCGACGTGGAAGAAGGGGTGCTCCCGCGCGCCGTCCAAGGCGCGGTGCCCGTCGTGATAGCAGACCGCGTCGGTGGTGGAGACCAGGCAGAACCAGCCGGTGTCCAGCAGGGGGTTCAGCCAGGTCTGGGCCTGGCCCGAGAGGGTCACCGGGCCCGAGACCGCCAGGGACAGGGGCACGCCCCGTCCCACGGCCTCGTCCAGGAGCTGCCAGACGCGGCGTAGGAACGCCCCGCCGAAGGCCGGGAAGGCGTCCTCGATCAGGCGGTCGAGGCTGTCCAGCTCGGAGACCGGGGTCGTGACGAGCTCTTCGTCGGGCGCGCCGCCGCCGCCGGGACAGGCCGCGCGTTGATCCTGTCGGGTCGGTGCCATGGCCGGAGGGTAGCCCCGGGCCCGCGCGGCCGTAAACTCTTCCGCGATGAAGCGCCTCGAGCCCGACCCGCCCCGGGAGCAGCAGCCGGACGGGAACCGATCCGCCGAGACCTTCGGGGCCGCGCTCCTGTTCCTGGAGGAGGAGCTCCCCTGGCAGGAGCTGGGGGACCTGTACTGCCACGAGGGCGGGGAGAGTTTCTTCCAGCCCGAGCAGATCGAAGCCCTGCGGGAGGCGGGTCTGCGGTTCGCCGCGGACGTCGCGAGCGCGGTCGAGGCCCTCCGCTCCGAGGCCGACCCCGCGGATGCGGAGGGCGGGGCTGCCGGTCCCCCGGGGAGCCTGTACTTCGGGGCCGCCGTGGCCGAGCTGATCCCGGCCCTGTGCGAGCGCCTGGTGCTGGGCCGTCCCGTGCGCCTGTTGAACTTGCCCGGGACGGAGCCGACGCTGATCAACCGCGCCCTGAAGCGCGTGGAGACCCGGTTGGCCGAGCAGTTCGGAGCAGCCTCGACGCTCGACCTGCCCCGGATCGAGACCGACCTGCGGGCCCTGGGGACGGCCCGCTTCGACCACCTCTGGCTGACGAGCGTGCTGACGGACCCCGACGCGTTCCCGGCCCTGCACGACCAGCTCTACGACCTGGTGCCGCGCAAGGGGGCGACGCCCACGCCGGGCAAGGAGCCGACCCGCCGGGGGGACCCGGACGAGGAGCGCCGGCGGGCCCACGGGCTGCTGCGGCAGGTGGTCGCGCGCCTCGAGGTCCCGGGCCTCCTGACCACCACCGATGAGGAGTTCGGGCTCCTGACCGCCGCCCTGCAGGAGCGCGGCCTGCGGGCGAGCGAGCCCGCCCAGGCCCGTCTCTCCGCGATCGTCGGCGATCCTGTCCGCATCTGCCGCGTGCGGGGCTGAGGAGCCCTCCGGGGGAGGCCCCGGCCGGTCTTTCGGGCCCGCCCCTTGTCAGTGGGGGAGAGAGGGCCGATCCTCCCGGTCCCGCCTTCCGACCCGCACCCCTCCGGGGCCGACCCCGACCGCTCCACCCCCGCGGATTCCCCCCATGACCGACCTCAACGACGCTGCGCAGAAGAGCTACGCGGTCCAGGACTACTCCCCCCGGCCCACGATCGAGGGGCTCGAAATCCTGCCGCTGCGCCGTTTCAACGACGACGGCGGCTCGATGACCGAGCTGGGTCGGCTCGAGGCCGGGGCCCTGGGGGGCGCCGAGGGCTTCGATGTACGCCAGATCAACTACTCCGTGATGGAGCCCCTGGCGATCAAGGCCTTCCACCTCCACAAGCGCCAGACCGACGTCTGGTTCGTGCCGCCCTCGGACAAGATCCTGCTGGTGGTGGGGGACGTGCGGCGCGGGTCGCCGACCGAAGGCCTCGTGCAGCGCCTGGTCCTGGGGGACGGCAACTCCCGGCTCGTGCGGATCCCCCCCGGCGTGGCCCACGGGGCCCGCAACCTGCGCCCCGCCACCCCGTCGGTGATCGTCTACTTCGTCGATGTGCAGTTCTCGGTGGGGGAGGAGTGCGACGAGGGCCGCCTGGCCTGGGACCACTTCGGTTCGGAGGTCTGGGAGGTCGAACGCGCCTGATCCCGCGGAGGGGCGGGCGCGCGCTTTCGCTCCCGGGCCGCGGACCCGCCGGAGGGCAGATTTTTCCGGGCCCGGGCGCCGGGTGGCGATCCGGCCGGGATTGGCGGCCAGTTGCGGGTCGCCCCCGGTCGATGAGGCCCCCGTTCGGTGTCTTCGGCCCCCCCGGCTTCGACTTCGGATTCTCCGGAACGAGTAGACCTTCCCTGGCAATTGGGATACTTGTTCAGGAGGAGGCCACCGACTTCGCAGGCCCACTGCGTTCCGCCGCTCCCGGCGGGCCGTCATGACCCCTGCGGAGACCCGCTCGGCTGGGGCGCCCCGGCGCCCACGTCGAAACACCGAGACCCTGTGCCCCCTACCGCCCGGCAGACGGTAGGTGCCAGCGCCCCCACCGCGAATCGGCAGACATCCAGCAAATGCGCAAGCTCCTCTTCCCCCTGTTCCTGTTCTTCGGCCTCGTCGTGGCCGGGGTCGCGCTCCAGCACGAGGCTGGCAAGCGCCGCAAGGCCCTCGAGGACTCCCTCGGGGGTCCGCGGATCGGCGTCTCCCTGGAGACGGCCGCGGCCTTCGCCCGTCAGCTGGAGACGATCGAGGACAGTGCGCCCCAGGACCTCTTGCGCGCCCCCCTGCCCGAGCCGACCCGGCCCGCCGTGGCCACGGTCGAGGATTCCCTGGCCACCGCCGAGGACAGCGGCGCCGCCGACCGCTGACCGGATGAGGGGGTGAGGAAGCCGGTTCCCGGGCCGCCGTCGCCATGGGGAACCGTAGGGGGTGGTCGTTCCCAAGCGCGCGAACCAGGGCGAGCCCCTGGTGTCGCGGCGGGGCCATGGGGGGTGGTTGAGATGGGGTGGTGAGGCTGACCTGGGGTCGAGGCCGGGTCCTCGCGATGCCGCGCCCGGGGCGGGGATTGAATCGTCAGGGCGAACAATCCTGTCAACCAGACAGAGGGACCGTCTCCTCAGGCGAGGCCTATTCTCGAACTCGAGTGCGCGCGAGCGCCGCACCGGATTCTGTGAGACGGCCAAGACCCAGGAGCGAACCCGTGAAACCGCAAACCCGACCCCTCTCCACCCCGGAACTCACCGTCGATCGCCGGGCGATGCTACGCCGTGGACTTGCGAGCGCAGGCGCGGTCGCGATGTTTCCGGCCGCCCTCTCGGCCGTTCCGGAGCCCGCCCTCCTTCCCGCGGACGTTGCGCTCGGGGAAGACCTCCTCCGCAGCGGCTGTGTCCTCACTCCGAGCGACGTCGAGGGGCCTTTCTGGCTGAACAACAACCTCGTGCGCAGGGAGATCTCGGAGGACCTCCCGGGCTATCGGATGCGCCTCTTGATCCAGGTGGTCGACCTGTCGACCTGCGGCCCCCTGTCCGGAGCCGTCGTGGACGTTTGGCACGACGGGACCGGAGGTCGCTATTCGGGGTTCCCGAGCGAAGGGACCGACGGCGAGACCTGGCACCGCGGCGTGCAGATCACCGGTTCCGATGGGATCGCCATCTTCGAGGGGATTTACCCCGGCTGGTATCCAGGCCGCACGCCGCACATTCACCTGAAGGTGAACCCCACGACGCGCACGGAGTTGACGACGCAGCTCTACATGGACGATGAGGTCTCCGACCGCATCTACCGCAACATCTCGCCCTACGACCAGCGCGGTCCCAGCCCGACGACGAACGACACCGACGCGTTCTTCAACCCCGAGCTGCTTACCGTCGTCCGGCCCCGGCCCGGCGGGCTCCTGATCCTGAAGCGGATCGTCGTCTCCTCGGACCGCCCGACGTGATCGTTGCGGCCGGGGGGGCGCTCGTCCCCCCGGGCCGGTCCCCGTCGACGCAGCCGGGTGCCTTCGCGTACTCTCCCGTTCCGGTCCTGGGACTGGAGGATGCGAACCATGCCCACGCAAATCGACCTGGACTTCCAGAACCTGCACTGCTTCCTGGCCGCGGCCCACAGTCTGAACTTCCGGGCCGCGGCGAAGTCCGTGCACATGTCACCGGCCGCCTTCGGGAAGCGGATCTCGTCACTCGAGCAGCAGCTCGGCGCGAAGCTCTTCGAGCGCACGACCCGTCGGGTTCGCCTGACCCCCCGCGGCGCCGAGGCGGTCCCCAAGGTCCAACGGGTGGTCGACAAGTGCACGCGCCTGATGGAGGAGCTCGTCGGCCCGGGCCCGGCCCGCTATTCCCTGACGGTGGCGACGAGGTTCGAGCTGGGCTTGTCTTGGGTCGTGCCATCCCTCGGGCCGCTCTCCGAGTCCCGTCCCGAGCGCCTGATCCACCTCTCGTTCGGGGACAGCGCGGACATGATCAAGCGGGTCCAGAACGGCCAAGTCGATGCAGCCGTCACGTCCTCCCGCCAACGACCCCGGGGGGCCCGGAGTCTCGAGCTCCACCCTGAGGCGTACGTGTTCGTCGGTGCGGAGGCCCTGCTTCGCTCGCGGCCCCTGCGCTCCAAGGAAGACGCGCCGGAGCACACGCTGGTCGACATCGACCCCCGACGTCCCCTGTTCCGCTACCTCACGGAAGCCGATGAGGGTCCCGCATGGTCATTCCAGGGAGCCCAGTACATGGGGACGATCGCCGCGATCCGCGCCCAGGTCCTGCGGGGGCTCGGGGTCGCCGTGCTGCCGCTGTACTTCGTCGCCTCGGATCTGCAAGCGGGGGCGTTGGTCCGGATCTGCCCCTCCCTGGAACTGGCTTCGGATTCCTTTCGCTTGGTGTGGCTCGCGGATCATCCCCACGCCGCCCACATCCGGACACTGGGAGAGGACCTGCGCGCGATCCCCTTGGCCTAGGGGATCGGAGAACCGGGCGTCGGGTGCTAGCGGCCCGCCGCGGACTCGACCACGTCGATCATCCGCTCGAGGGACAGCTTCGCGAAGCCGATCAGCTCGTCCCGCTCCCCGTCGGAGAGCCGGTCCCGACGCATGGTGGTCTCGCTGACCACGTCTCCGGCCAGCACCCGGTTGATCTCGGGCGCCTCCCCCTTGCGCAGGAGGTCGAGCATGCCCGCCAGGTGGGGCGGATCGTTGCGGCTCATCGTCGCGCAGCCGCAGCCGGCCTGGGCCGAGCCGGGGACGTCCGCCAGGTGGACCACCTCGACCCCCTTGGCCGCCCCTTCCCGCTGGGCGTTGCGCACGAAGTGGCCCTCGGTGCCGATCGCGAGCTTGTCGCCGGCCCGGGCGTCCTCGACGGCCTTCCAGAGATAGCTGGTGCTGCCGCTCCCGTCCGCCTCCACGACCGCCTCGAGGGGGGATTCGGGGTGGATCAGCACGCGGTAGCCGAGCCCCTGCCAGTGGCGGACCATGTCCGCGGTGAAGATGGTGTGGACCCCACAGTGGGAGCCCCACAGGATCATCTCGGCCCGGTCCAGGGCCGCCAGGCCCCCGGGGCAGACCGAGTCGTCCAGTTGGATCGCGCCCCGCGAGGGGTCCGGCAGGGTCACGAGCCTGTCCAGGTCCAGCCCGAGGGTGTGGGCGGTGTTGCGGCCGAGGTGCTCGTCGGGCAGGAACAGGATGCGCTTACCCTGGGTCCGGGCCCAGTCGACCACCAGGTGGGCGTTGGAGCTCGTGCAGACCGCACCCCCGGTCCGGCCGGCGATCGACTTCAGGCGGCCGGAGGTGTTCATGTAGGCGACGACCAACAGGTCGTCCCCGTAGCGCTCCTCGAGCTGGGCCACGACCGGTTCGACCATCCAGTCCTTGGCGAGCATCTCCATCGTGCAGCCCGCCTTGGGATTGGTGATCCAGACGGCTTGATCCTCCCGGGCCAGGATCGCGATCGACTCCGCCATGAAGTGCACGGCGGACTCCACGATGACCTTCTTCTCGGGGTTGTTGCGGGCCTGGAGGGCCAGGGCGTAGCTGTCGGCCACGTTCCCCCCGTAGCGCTCGACGAGCTTCACGATCTCGCCGCCCATGTAGTAGTGGGCCAGCAGCAGCAGCGCGTCCCCGAAGTGGTCCTGGGCCGGCAGCACGTAGCGGTCCAGCCAACCGAACACCGTGGCCGGCTTGCGGTCCGGCAGGGCGAAGTACTCCTCGGCGTAGGGCTTGAACTCCTCCTGGTACCAGTCCAGCGGGAGGTCCGTCTGGCAGATCGGTACGTCCGGCTCGAGGTGCATCCGGTGGTCGTCGGGGGAGCGCGGCGGGGTCTGGGTCGCCATGGGAGCTACTCGGGGGGCCAGCTCGGGCCTATTCGGCGTCGAGGAAGGGGTAACGCCAGTCCGTGGGCGGCACGAAGGTCTCCTTCATCGTGCGCGGGGAGACCCAGCGCAACAGGTTGAGGAGCGAACCGGCCTTGTCGTTCGTGCCGGATGCGCGCGAGCCCCCGAAGGGCTGCTGGCCGACGACGGCCCCGGTGGGCTTGTCGTTGACGTAGTAGTTCCCGGCGGCGAAGCGCAGCTTCTCGGTGGCGTGGTGGATCGCGGCGCGGTCCTGGGCGAAGAAGGCGCCGGTCAGCGCGTAGTCGGACCCGGTGGCGCAGGTCTCCAGGGCCTCCTCCAGGCGGTCGTCCTCGTACACGTGGATCGTCAACACCGGGCCGAACAGCTCGGTGCACATGGTCTCGAACCCGGGGTTCTTGGCCTCGATCACGGTCGGTTCCACGAACCAGCCCCGGGAGTCGTCGCAGGTGCCCCCGAGGATCACCTCGGCGTCCGGGCTGGCCTGGGCTGCCGCGATGGCGTTCTTCTGCTTCTCGAAGGAGCGCGCGTCGATGACCGCCCCTAGGAAGTTCCCGAAGTCCTGGATGTCGCCCATGCGCACCTCGCCGAGGGCGGCCGCCAGGCGTTCCTTCAGGTCGTCCCACAGGGAGCGCGGCACGTAGGCGCGGCTCGCGGCGGAGCACTTCTGCCCCTGGTACTCGAAGGCGCCGCGCACGAGGGCGATCGCGAGGGCCTGTCGGTCGGCGCTGGGGTGCGCGAACACGAAGTCCTTGCCGCCGGTCTCGCCCACCAGGCGCGGGTACTGTCCGTAGGAGGCGATCCGCTCGCCGACGGTACGCCAGATGCCCTGGAACACGCCGGTCGATCCGGTGAAGTGGATCCCGCCGAGCCGCGCGTCGGCCAGGACGGCGTCGCCGATGACCGGCCCGCTGCCGGGCAGGAAGTTCAGCACACCGGCGGGGACACCGGCTTCCTCCAGCAGGCGCATCAGGTAGTAGTTGGAGAGCACCGACGTGGAGGCGGGCTTCCACAGGGCGGTGTTGCCCACCAGCGCCGGGGCCGTCGGCAGGTTGCCGGCGATCGACGTGAAGTTGAAGGGCGTGATCGCGAAGACGAAGCCGTCCAGGGGCCGGTGCTCCAGGCGGTTCCACATCCCCGGGGCGGACTCGGGCTGCTCGGCGTAGAGCTTGGCGGCGAAGTGCACGTTGTAGCGCCAGAAGTCCGCCAGCTCGCAGGCGGCGTCGATCTCCGCCTGGTGCGCGGTCTTCGACTGGTTGAGCATCGTCGCGGCGTTGACGCGGTCGCGCCAGGGGCCGGCCAGGAGGTCGGCCGCCTTCAGGAAGATCGCCGCGCGCTCCTGCCAGGGCATGCGCTGCCACTCGGGCCGGGCGGCTTCGGCGGCTTCGATCGCGCCCGCGATCTCGGCCGGGCCGGCCTGGTGCACGGTGCCCAGCACGTGCTCGTGGTCGTGGGGCATCACCATGTTGTGGGTGTTGCCCGTCCGGATCTCGCGGCCCCCGACGAAGACCGGGACCTCGACGGTTTCCGCGGCCTGCCGCTTCAGCTCGGCCTTCAGGCTGGCGCGCTCGGGCGTGCCGGGGGCGAAGGACAGGACCGGTTCGTTGGTGGGGACCGGGGGGAGGAAAGTGCCGTGCGTCATGACCAGGGGGCGAGGACGGGAGGTCTCGGGGCGGGGGGCCGCTCGGGATCGGGGGCGAATAGGATAGAACTCCCCGGGCGTCGCCGCGAGCCGATGGGCCCCCTCGTCACCCCCCAGGGGGGATCTCGGCCCGCCGACCGGGAAGGCGGTTGATGCCACGCTCCCCCGACCGCATCGTGTGCGCCCCTGGCGGGGTCGCCCTCGGGCCCGGTTCGGCTCCCTCTCCCGCTGCCCCATGGCCATCTCTTCGTTCCTCGTCCTCCGACAGCTCCTCGAGCCGCGGCTCGAGCGCAAGCAGCGTTCCTGGCTCAAGGCCACCTCCAAGGAGATCGCCGACGGCGTGCCCGAGGCGCGCTTCACCGCCCTCCTGTCGATGGCCTCACGGCACGCGCGCCAACGGACCGCCCTGGCTCCGAACGAGGAGGAGCGCGCCTCCCTGGCCAAGGCCTGCGACGGGGTCGAGATCGAGCGTTGGACCCTCCTGGAGGCCCTGCGGGTCGCCGTGGTGCTCTCCCGCCCGGACCTGGGGGAGGAGTCCGGCGCCATCGCCCTCGAACAGGCTTTTCGCTACGCGGACGAGGGCGAGACCTGCGCGTTGTACCGGTCCCTGGCGTTCCTGCCCGAGCCGGCGCGCTTCCTCGCCCGCGGGCGGGAGGGTTGCCGGACGAACATGCTGAGCGTGTTCGAGGCCGCCGGCCTCGACACGCCCTTCCCCCAGGCACACTTCGACGACCTGGCCTGGAACCAGGCCGCCGTGAAGGCCCTCTTCATCGGGGCACCCCTGTGGCGCCTGGTCGGGCTGGACGAGCGCCTCTCCGAGGAGCTCTGCCGCATGGCCCTGGACCTGCGCGAAGAGCGCCGCAGCGCCGGCCGCCAGGTCCAACACGAGCTCTGGCTGCTGCTGTCCACCTTCGGCGGCGAGCGCGCCCTGGAGGCCCTCGAGACCGAGCTGCGCCCGGACAACCCCCACGTCCTGGGCCGCTGCGGTGCGGCCCTGGGCCTGGCCCGGGCGGGTCACACCGACCGCCTCGCCGAGTGGAAACAGGACGAGCAGGACCCGAAGGTCGCCCTCACGATGGCGGACGCCCTGGCCGGGCACACGGACCGGACCGCCTTCCGCAGCCTGAGCCGCTGAGGGACCGGGGACGACATGCGCCTCCAGCCCCTCGACCCCCCCGCCGGCGCGGCGCCTGGGGGCGTCGCGGTCCCCCGGGGGCCGATTCTTCACACTCTCCCGGGCGGTCCTGGGGAACTCCTGACCGAGCTGCAGCGTACGGAGGTACGAGTCCCCTCGCCCTGCGCGACCCCCTGAACCGAACCGGGCCCCTCCCCGTTGTCTCCTGCGAGCCTCCCATGCGTTTCTTCGACCCGCACATCCACGTGACCAGTCGCACGACCGACGACCTGGAGCGCATGGCCGCCGCCGGCGTCCGGGCCGTGATCGAACCGGCCTTCTGGCTGGGCCAACCGCGGACGTCGGTCGGGAGCTTCATCGACTACTTCTCGAGCCTGATCGGCTGGGAACGCTTCCGCTGCGCCCAATTCGGGATCAAGCACTACTGCGCGATCGGGCTGAATTCCAAGGAGGCCAACGACGAGGGCCTCGCACGGGAGGTGCTGGAGATCCTGCCCCGCTTCGCCCTGAAGGAGGGCGTGGTGGCCATCGGCGAGATCGGCTTCGACGAGATCACCAAGGCGGAGGAGCGGGCCTACGTCCAACAGCTCGAGTTCGCCAAGGACAACGACATGGTCGTGATGGTGCACTCGCCCCACCGGGACAAGAAGCGCGGCATCATCCGCAGCCTGGAGATCGCCAAGGAGGTGGGCCTCGCGATGGAGATGCTGGTGATCGATCACAACAACGAGGAGACCATCGACGACGTCCTCGAGTTCGGCGCCTGGGCGGCCTTCACGATCTATCCGCACACCAAGATGGGCTCCGAGCGGATGTGCGAGTTGGTCGCGAAGTACGGCGCCGAGCGCATCATCGTCGACAGCTCGGCGGACTGGGGCGTCAGCGATCCGCTCTCGGTGCCGAAGACCGCGCAGTTGATGCTCGACCGCGGCATCCCCGAGGCCCACGTGGTCAAGACCACCTGGAGCAATGCCCTCAACGCCTACGGACAATCCGGCCAGGTCGACGAGGAGGAGCTGCTCGCGGCCCCCGAGATCGACCAGCGTCAGCTGTTCTCCGACAACTCGGTGCTGCGCGGTCAAGAGCCGCGGGTCGAGGGCGGCGTCCCGAACTGACGGACCGGTTCGGCGCCCCCGTTCGGGCGGGCGTCCTCCACCGTGGACCCGGGGTCCCGTCGCTCCGGATCGCCCTGCCCATGCCCCTGCTCCGGCCCGGGGGTCGCGGTCCCGGGCGGGATGATCTGGGGGCTGGCGGCGGACAGGAACAGCGTCCCGCAGGTGAGGGGGACGAACAGGAGGAGCAGGAACAGGAGCGCGCCCATGCAGCCGACGCCCAACGGATGGGAGCGGCGCGCAGGGCCTGGCCCGCCCTCGAGGTGCGGCAGCTCCGGAAGCGGCGGGAGGGGAGGGATGGGCGGGATCCCGGCGGCCGGGGAGTCCGCCGGCAGCGGCGGAGGCGTAGCGGCCGTGGGCGGCGGCGTCGTGCGGATCTGGTCCACGCGGGTCCCCATCTCCGAGGCGGCCTGATAGCGGCGCCCGGGGTCCTTTTCGAGGGCCCGGTTCACGACTTCGTCCAGGCGCACGTCCACCCCCGGGGTCTTGGACGGGGGATCGAAGCGACCCAGGGGCAGCTCGCCGGTGAACAGCTCGTAGACGACGACCCCCAGGGAATACAGGTCGGCCCGGTGGTCGACCTCGAGGGGGCGTTCGATCTGCTCGGGCGCCATGTACTGCGGCGTCCCCATGGCCTGGCCGGTCATCGTCAGACGCGGCGCACCGGGCAGCTCGGCGATCTTGGCCAGGCCGAAGTCGACGATCTTGACGTTCCCGTCGGTGTCGACGAGGACGTTCTCGGGCTTGATGTCGCGGTGCACGACGCCGTGCTCGTGGGCTGCCTGCACCGCGGCGCACATCTGTGCGACCAGGTGCAGGCAGTGGGCCGGCGTCAGCTCGCCGGTCTTCAACAGGCTCCGCAGGGTCGTCCCGCGCACGAGCTCCATGATCAGGTAGACGCGCTTGCCGCTGCGTCCGACGTCGTAGACCGACACGATGCCCGGGTGGGAGAGCTTGGCCAGGGAGCGGGCCTCGCGCAGGAAGCGCTCCGCCAATTCTCCGTCCGGGTCGACGCTGGGCCGTAGCACCTTCAGGGCCACCGGGCGGTCGAGGGCGATCTGCCGGGCGCTGTAGACCGCCCCCATGCCGCCCTCGCCGATGCGCTCGTAGACCTCGAGCTCGGGGAAGGCCCGGTCCAGCTCGGCCGGGGTGGGGGCCGGCCCGAGGGCGTCCAGCCCGCCGTCCGAGGGGTCGGACGGCCCCTCGCCCTCGTCCTCCTCGAGGCCCAGGGCCAGCAGGCAGCGCGGACAGGGACGGTCGGCGGGCCAGGCGGCCGGGCGCGCGCCTCCACAGCGGGTGCAGGTGGTGCTCATGTCAGGGTCCTGATGACGGGTCGTTCGCCTCCGCCGTCCTGTTCCGAGGAGCCGTGCACAGGTTACGCCGGGGATCCCGGTTTCTTCGGGTGGAGCCCCTCAACCCAGGGCTTCGAACAGAGCGCGCAGTTCTTCCTCGGCCTCGCCCGGGTCCGCCAGGGTTCCCGCGACCTCGCTGCGCAGGAGCTCGCGGTACCTCCGGCGCAGGCGGTGGAGGGCCACCTTGGCGGCCCCCTCGCTGGTACCGAGCCGTTCGGCGATCGCCGCCAGGGAGGGACCGTCGGATTCCCCGAACAGGCGCGGGGCGAACAACTCGAAGGCGGGACCGCGGCCCCGCTCGGTCTCGTCCTCCTCGATCCGGGTCAGGACCCGGGCGACGAGAGCCCGCGCCCAGGTCGCGTCGAACAGTCGCTCGGGGGTCCGGTGGTCGGCGGCCTCGAGCCCGTAGCGGCGCTCCGCGTCGTCGCGCTCCTCCGGGGCTTCGAGGGGGACGTGTCGAACCGCGCCACCGCGCTTGAGGGCGCGGCCGGCGGCCTCCACGTTGGCCGCGTAGCGCGTCAAGGCCGTCAACAGGTAGGTCCGGAAGCGGCCTCGGCTCGCGTCCGCCTTGCCGATGTCCTGGCGCTCGAGCAAGCGTGCGAAGAAGCCCTGCACCAGGTCGGCCGCATCCGTCGCGTTCGTACCGCGGCGCCTGAGGAATGCGTACAGCGGGAACCAGTACGCCGCGCAGAGGCTCTCGAGGGCTGCCCGCGCCTCCGGGGGGGTGCCCGCGCGGCTGGCGACGACGAGGCTCCAGCGGGTCGTCAGGAAGCGTGCGTTGGCCGAGTCGGGCTTCACGCCGAGGCCGGGTCCTATTCCCGCAGGAGCAGGCGGGTCGCGTTGCCCCCGAAGATCAGCTCCTGCTCGTCGGATTGGACACCGATCGACCCGAGGGCTTCCCGCTGGGCGAGCAGCACCTCCCGGCGCCAGCCCCGGGGGAACACCGAAGAGTCGGTCCCGAACAGGATCCGTTCGGGACCGAACACCCCCAGCACGCGCTGGAACGCGTCCGCGAGGGTCATGGCCGCGGGTTGCGTCGCGAGCCAACCGTTGGCCGAGCTGGTGTCGACGTAGACGTTCTGACAGGAGGCCCCGAGCAGCAGGGTTTCCCGGAACAGGCCCGCGCCCATGTGGGGCACGATGAAGGTCGCGCGCCGGTGCCGGTTCGCGAGGGGGACCACGAACAGGGGGTTGGAGTTGCTCAGGTCCTGGGTGCGGCGGAGTCCGAAGCGATCCCGCAGGGGGATCGACAGGAGCCCGCAGTGGACGACCGCGATGCCGCCGCGCGCCTCCAGCTCGTCGAAGACCGGCACGAGATCCGAAGCGTCGACCCGGTAGCCGTGCAGGGCCGGGAAGAGCACGATCCCGCGCATCCCCAGGCTGTCGAACAGGTGCGCGACCCGCGCCGCGGCCCCGGGGGCGCTGGGGTCCAGGACGGCGAAACCGCTGAGGCGCCCGGCACCCAGCCGGACGGCCTCGGCGACGACCTCGGCCTCTTCGGGAACGCTGGCGAAGGTGACCAGGTGGGTGACGCCGTGCTCGTCGAGCTCGGCCAGCCATTGGCCCAGGTGCTCGGTGAGGCGCTCGGGGGGGAGATCGATGCTCGCTTCCTTGCAGACCCGGGCGATGCGCTCGCCGGTGTCCTCCGGCCCCCGACCCTCCGCTGTCCGGGCGCCGGCCGCGGCCGTGGCCAGGGTTTCGAAGAAGACGCGGGAGAAGAGGTGGCTGTGGATGTCGACGAGGTGAGCCATGGCCTCCCCAGTCTATCGAGACCCGATCCCCGGGTCGCCCCTCACTCCGACCAGGACGCGCCGCCGCCGGTCACGTAGGCGAATTCGTCACCCCAGTCCCGCGTGGCGCAGCGGAAAAAGCCCCGGTTGCGGGCCTCGAATCCATCGCTCTCGAAGTTTCGAATGCCGAGCACGAAGTAGGAGCCCGCGCCATTGCAGCCGTAGGAGCCCTCGGCGTACACGTAGTAGCGATAGTGGAAGGTGGCGTCGTTGCGCGGGTCGAGCACCGCCTCGTCGAGGTACCCGGTCTCGAGGAGGGTCGTGATGAAGCCCCCGTCGTGGGAGACGTCCCAGTTCCCGAACTCCGCGTTCGTGCCGGCCTCGGGATAGACGCCCTTGTCCTGGCGGTACTGTTCGATGGCGGCGCGGACGGTCTTGATGTCCGCGAGCCGCCGGGCGTCGCGGGCCGAGCGCATGTGGTCCGTCACCTGCGGAACGACGACCCCCGACAGGAGCGCCAACACCGACAAGAGGATGACGAGCTCGACGGCGGAGAAGCCAGCGGACCGCCGTAGGGGTTGTATCGATGCCATGAGGGGAACCGGGTGGGCCCGCCTCGGAACCCTCCCGCTGCTCCTATCGACGCACGGGGCATGCACCTGTAGCCGGGCTCGGATTCCCGCTGTTGAGACCCCGTTGCGCCGCCGGTGGGTGCCGCTCCAGCTGGCCAGAGGAAGGGTCGACGAGCCCGGTTCAGCCGGACCTTCGGTCGGGTGGCTTCCATGGACGTCTCGCAAACAGGACCCTCCCAACGATCCCGTACGCCCTGGGCGGTGTTGTCCATCGACCGGGACGGCGTGCTTTGGGTCGAGGCCAGCGCGGACGGGACACTCCTCCAGGGAAGTGCGCCGGTGGGCGACATGCGCGTCGAGACCCTGCGGGTCGCCGCGCTGCAAGCCCGCGCCGCGGCCGCCGGTGAAGCCAGTCAGTTCGTCCTCACCCTGGGACCGACCCTGGCGCCCCTGACGCGGCTGAGCCTGCCCCCGATGAAGGGCCGCGACCTCGAGGACGTGCTGACCCGTAAGGCGACCCAGTCCCTGGGGGGCGCGCCCCTCGATCCGCGCTTCCACGCCCTGCCCCTGGAGAACGAAGCCTTCACCGAGGGCGACGCGCGGCAAGACGCTTGGTTGGTCACCGCGTTCGACGCGGCCATCCTGCGGAACCTGGAACGAGAGCTGGCCCAAGAGGGCCTGCGGGTCGAGGCGGTCAGCTCGCGCATCCTGGCCGGGTTCGCCCACGCCCGCGAGTGCCTCGCGCAGGCCGTGGCGGAGCCCGTCGTCGTGCAGCTCACCGACGAGGAAGAAGACGCGGCACCGCGGGAGCCCAGCGGGTCCGATGCGTTGGCGGCGCGCTTCTCGGAGGTGGCGCGCGTCACGCGTCAGGCACACCTCGCGCTGTTGGTCGAGGCCAGCGGAACGTCCATCGGCCTCCAGGAGGGGGCCGACCTGCTGCACGTGGACCGGATCCGCGGGGACATGCGCCGGGATCCGGGCTGTGCGGCGGCGGTGATGCAGGACCTGCGCTCCCTGGGGGGCTTCTACCGACGCGAGAGCCGCGGGGGCAACGTGTCCGCCGTGGTCGTGCTCGGCTTGGACGAGGATGCGGCGGACCTCCTGCGACTGTCCATCCAGAAGGCCCTGCCCGAGGCGGAGGTCCTGACCTCCACGGCGACCGCGTGGATCGCGGAAGCCGCACGGCCGGGGCCCTTGCACCCGCGCCTGACGCGCCGGGTGACCCGCGGATCCAGGCTGCTGCTGGCCGGGGCGACCGCCCTCTTGCTGGCGGGGGTCGGGCTCTCGTGGAAGGTCCGCTCCGAAGGACAGGAGAACCTGGCGGCGATTCGACGCAACCTCGCCGACTTCGAGGTCGAGGCCGGTGGCCTCGCGCGCGGAACCCGGATCGCCCGGGAGCTGGAGGCCGGCCTGGTCGAGGCGGACCAGCACCTGGGCCGGATCGCGCACCTGAGCCTGCGGGATGCGGGCCTGGAGGCCATCCTCGATCGCGCGGCCGGCGTCCTGGACGGGCGTGCCGAGGTCGTCGCCCTGACCTGTCGCGCCGACGGGCGTGGCGGGGCCGAGCTCTCGATCGATGCGCGGACCCAGGCGCCGGCCCTGACGTCCCACGCCCAGCTCGAGGAGATCCGCAACGGCCTGGAGGCGCTGCCGGACGTCGCGGACCTGGCCCTGGAGCTGCCCGTGCGCTTGACGCGCGAGGACGACGAAGAGGGCCTGAGCCGCGGCCTGGAGTTCAAGCTCCGCTTCCTCGTGAACCGCCTGGCGTCCCTCGACGGGGGAGGAAGCTGATGGTGCGCAGACCCCTGGATACGATCCGACGCCGCCGGCCCTGGGCGCTGCCCGCCTTTCTTGGTGGGGCCGCCGCGTTGACCCTCGCGCTGGTGGGATTCGCCCGTGCACCCGCCGCCGACACGGTCGCCGTGCGGGGGCTCGTACACGGAGCGATCCAGCGTCAATCCCTGCTGCGGCGCCAGATGGAGATCGCCCGGGAGCTCGAGGACGGGGGCATGCTCGAGCGCCTGGACGAGCTGGTCGAGGCCATGCGCATCGCGCTCCCCGCGGCCCCCGACGAGGTGCGCGTGTTCTACCTGGTCCAGCTCGTGGGCCATGCGTTGGGCCTCGAGATCGACGAGTTGCTGATCGCTCCCCCGGTACCCCAGGGGATGCCCACCGAGGACGAGGACGTCGCCATGCGTCGGCTGTCGATCCGCGGACGGGGCACCCTGCGGGGGCTGACCGACCTGATCGAAGCCCTGCGGATCGCGGGCTTGCCGGTGGCGGCCCTGGAGACCCAGGCCACCCTCGATTCCGCGGGCCTCCCGGAGTCGTCGATCTACGACCGCCGGTTTTCCTTCTCCCAGATCCTCGGGATGTTCGAGCGCATCCCCGTCGCCTCGGCCACGGACGAGGACGAATGAACCGTCCGCGGAGCTCTTCATCGTGAACGAGAGAACCAAGAAGATCATCGCCGGCGTCCTGCCGGCCCTCGTGTTGGCCGTCTGGGTCCCGCAGCTCCTGGGGCAGAAAGAGGAGCGGCCCCGGTCCACGGCCGGGGGCGATGACGGCCTCGTGCCGGAGGACGACCCGTGGTTGGGCGGGGAGGAGGAGCCCGGCGGGGGCCTGGCCGACGAGGGCGTCGACGTCCTGCGCCTGGGGGTTCCCGGGACCCTCGCCCGGGTCGAGCGCCTCGAGGAGGTCCTGGCCGGAGCCGACCTGCTGCGCGCCCCGGACCCCGGGCGTCAGGCGCGCATCGTGAACGCCCTCCAACTCGCGGTGACCCGGGTCGCGCCCGCGCCGGAGGACCGCGCACCGACGGGCGAATCCGCCGAGACCGCCGACGCGGCGCCGCTCACGGGCTTGACCCCGGCGCCCTATGCGCGCGTCGATCCGGAGGAGCAGCTCCGGGGTTGGGCCCGGGCCCGGGTCGTCGGCGGAGTGCTCCAAACCAGCGGCGGCGCGCGCTGCCTCCTGGAGGGGCGCGTGTTCCAGGTGGGAGATCGCCTCGGTGTCCTCGGGACCGATCGGGAGCCGATCGTCCTCCGGGAGATCGGTGTGGACGGCATCACCGTCGCGGCCGGGGACTCGACCGCGCGGGTCGCGCTGCGGGCCTTCCCCGGCGCGAGCTCTCCCCGGGGGACCGGGGTCATCGAAACCGGCGCACCGGTGCGGGCGCAGTCGACGGAAGACCCGTCCGAGCTGCCGTCCGCCGGCGCGCAAGAGCAGGAGGAACGCTAGATGACAGAGGGACTTTCCGGAACGGCCCCGGGGGTGGATCCCCGGCGGACCGCGGCCATCCTCACCCTGGCGCTCCTGGCTGCGGGGGGTTGCGTCACGGCGCGCGAAGAGGGTCGGCGCGTCACGGCACCTACCCTGGGGGACCTGCGGAACGAAGCGCGGTTGGACCCCGCTGACCGGGAGCCGGCCCCCCTGGACCCGCCCGTGGACGGGGCCGAGGAGGAGGGGCCCTCCCCGCACCTGCGCGGGGCCCGCAGCAGCGGCGCCCGGATCGCGGACGACAGCCTGCACGCCCTCGAGCTGCGCGGGGCTTCCCTGAGCGAAGCCGTGCACCTGATCTCGTCGATGGCCGGTGTGAACATCTACCTCGACCCGAGCTTCGAGCGGGTCGTCGATGCGAGCTTCCCGTCGGTCACGTTGGACGATGCGCTGGCGGTCCTCCTGGAGCGCAACGGCCTGCGCCTGGTCGAGGAGCCCGCCGGCGTCTTCTGGGTGGAGTCCGACACCCCCGGTTCGATCGAGGCCACGGTCTTCGAGTTGCAGTCGATCCGCGGCGAGGATGTGCTGGAGAACGTCCGGATCCTGTTGGGGGAAACCGGAGAGGTGGCCCACGACTCCCACCAGAACTTCCTCGTCGTGCGCGGCGCCCGGGAAGACGTGGAGGCGGTGGGGGAGTACCTCGCCCGGGCCGACAAGCTGAAGCCCCAGGTGCTGATCGAGATGGAGATCCTCGAGGTCATCCTGGACGAGAGCTTCGAGTTCGGCGTCCAGCAGCTCCTGGAGGATCCCAACTTCCTGGGCGAGACCTCCGTCGAGCTGGACACGGACCTGGGCACGCCGGGGAACGCCTTCAGCGGCCTCCTGTCCCTCAACGGCTTCGACCTGGACGTGACCATCGAAGCCCTGGCGACCTACGGGGCCGTCGAGGTGATCAGCTCGCCGCGCGTTCTGGCGATCACCAAGACCGACGCGAACATCGAGGTCGTCACCGAGATCCCGTACGTGGAGACGACTTCGACGATCGACGCCAATTCCACGGACACCGGCATCACCTCCCAGGAGACGGTGGCCTTCAAGCAGGCCGGGATCAAGCTGACCGTGACCCCGGTCGTCCAGGACGGGGACATCGTGCAGTTGGCCGTGTCCCAGGAGCTGTCGGAGGTGGTCGACTTCTTCCAGGGGATCCCGGTGCTCGACACGCGGACCATCGGGAACCAGTTCCTGGTCCAGGACCAGGACGCGGTCATCATCGGTGGCCTGATCCAGGACCGACAGACCCGGGTCGACCGGGGGGTGCCGGTCCTGATGCACGTGCCCATCCTGGGTCGGCTGTTCCGCAGCGATGAGGACGTGACCCAGCGGCGCGAGCTCCTGATCATCATCACCCCGCGGGTCCTCGGTCCCAAGGAGGCCGCGCGGTTGACCGGGCGAATGCGCTCCCATTATTCCGAGCGCCGGCGCCTGGGGGGCCTCGGCCAGGGCTTCGACGGCCTGTACGGAGACGCCGCGGACGACTCGCTCGAAGCACAGCGATGAGCGCGGCGCCGGCCCCCAAGGCGAGGCTCGGGGACCGCCTGGTCGCCCTCGGGAAGCTGACCGAGGACGAGCTCCAGGTTGCCCTCCAGGAGCAGCGGCGCTTCCACCGCCCCCTCGGCGAGATCGTCGTGTCCCTCGGCTTCGTCGCCGAGGAGGACGTGACCCGTCTCCTCGCGGAGGACATGGGGTTGCGCTTCTTGACCGCCGGCGAGGTCGACCCCGACCCCCTGGTGCTGTCGGCCGTGGACCCGGGGTTCGTCCGGGAAGCCGGCGCGTTCCCGATCGGCATGAGCGACGGCGTCCTGCGGGTCGTGATGCTCGACCCGGGGGACCCGCGGCGTACGGCCCTGGTGCGGGAGCGGTTCCCGTATCGGATGGAGTTCGCGTTGACGACGGTCCGTGACCTCGACGCCCTGTCGCGCCGCTACCTCCAGGCGAGTCCGAGCCTGGTGGCGGAGCTCCTCGTCCCGGCCCAGGGGGCGCGTCGCAGCGACCTGCCGGTCGAGGCGATCGCGAACGCGATCCTGACCGACGCGATCAACCGCCACGCCACCGACATCCACATCGAGCCCGAGGAGCGCGTCGCGCGCCTGCGGTACCGGGTGGACGGCATCCTGCAATCGGGGGAGAGCCTGCCAGCGGCGATCACGCCGGCGGTGGTCTCGCGCTTCAAGGTGCTGGCCAACCTGGACGTCTCCGAACGCCGGCGCCCCCAGGACGGGCGGATCCGCGTGGAGCGGGACGAGCGCACGATCGACCTGCGCGTGTCGATCATGCCCTCCACGAACGGGGAGAACCTGGTGCTGCGCGTGCTGGACGCGGCCGGTGGAGCCGGGGTCCCGAAGCTGGCCCAGACCGGCCTGCATCCGCGGACGCAGTCGATCCTGCGGACGATCACCTCGCGACCCCACGGTCTGTTCCTCGTCACCGGTCCCACCGGGTCGGGCAAGACGACGACCCTGTACGCGATGCTGTCGGAGGTGGACGCGATGCGGCGCAAGGTCGCGACGATCGAGGATCCGGTGGAGTACCGCCTACCGCTGCTGCGGCAGAGCCAGGTCGACCGCTCGATCGGCTTCGACTTCGAACAGGGGCTGCGCAGCCTCCTGCGCCAGGACCCCGACGTGGTCCTGGTGGGCGAGATCCGCGACGAGCAGACCGCCGAGATGGCGGTCCGGGCGTCCCTGACGGGGCACCTCGTCCTGTCGACCCTGCATACCAACACGGGTCTGGGGGTCGTCCCGCGCCTGTTGGACATGGGCCTGGAGCCCTACCTGGTGGAGGACACTCTCATCGGCGCGATGTCCCAGCGGCTGATCCGGACCATCTGTCCGAGCTGCATCGAGCGCACCGAGGCGACCCCCCAGGAGACCGATTGGTTGGGGGTCGACGGGGCCGTGATCGCCCACGGCCGCGGCTGTGAGGCCTGTGATCAGACCGGCTTCCTCGGACGCACCTGCATTCAGGAGATGTTCCTGACGGACGAGGGCACCGGGGAGGCGATCCGGCGCGGGGCCGTCGGGGCCGAGTTCCTGGAGCTGGCGCGCCAGGCCGGTTACCGGCCCATGGAGGAGGACGGCAAGCGCCTCGTGCGCGCCGGCGGCACGACCATGGAAGAGGTGCTGCGCGTGGGTCGCGGACACCGCCTGTCCCGGAGCGAACGTGAAGTCGTTTGAGTACCTGGCCATCGGTCCCGGCGGCGAGCACGTCCGCGGCAGCGAGCAGGCCGACGGGGAGGACGCGCTGGATCAACTGCTCGCCGGGCGGGGGCTCATCCTGGCCCGGGCCCGGGAGGTCGCGGTGGCCAAGCGCCGGGCGAACACGAAGCTCAGCGGCCCCCAGCTCCTGCACGTGATCCACCAGCTCGCGTTCCTCGTGCACGCGGGGGTCCCCCTGGTCCAGGGCTTGCGCAGCGTGGCCTCGCGCCTGTCGGACAGCTCCTCGCGCCGGCTCGTCGAGGAAATGGCCGTCCGCATCGAGGGCGGTGGGACCCTTTCGGAGGCCATGGATGCCCACCCCCAGGCCTTCCCCAAGCTGATGCGAGCCAGCGTCCGGGCCGGCGAGGCCTCCGGAGCGCTGGACACGATCCTGGTGCGGGTCGCGAACCACATGACCTGGACCGCGCGGGTCCGGGCGACGACCCTCCAGGCCCTGGTGTACCCGGGCATCCTGTTCGTGGCGATCCTCGGCCTGATCGCGATCCTGTTGTGGTTCCTCCTGCCGCGGATCCTGGGCCTCCTGCCCACCGACAGCATCAACCTGCCCTTGCCGACGCGCATCGTCCAGGGCGTGTCCGACTGGGGGATCGCCAACGCTCCGTTGCTCCTGACCGCCCTGGGCCTGACGGTGGCCGGCTTCGTCTGCGCGCGCCGCTCGCCGCGGGGGCGCCGGACCCTCGACCGCGCGTTGCTCGGCCTGCCCGGCTTCGGCCGGATCGCGCGCATGATCGCGACCACCAAGTTCGCCGCGACGACCAGCGTGTTGCACGAGGCCGGGTGCGACGCCTTCCGCACCCTCGAGATCGCGGCGCAGACCGCGGACAACAGCGTGCTCGAGGAGACCTTCGCCCGAGCCGCGAACGGCGTGCAGGGGGGGGCGCTGTTGAGCGAGGCCCTGGAGCGGGAGCGCAATGTCGATCCGCTGCTCGTGCAGATGATCGCGGTCGGCGAGAGCAGCGGCGACCTCGCCGGCGCGCTGGACAACCTCGTCCAATACTACGACGACGAGGTGCCGCGCACGGTCAAGCGCTTCCTGTCCCTGCTCGAGCCGGCGCTGCTGTTCTTTGCCGGGGGCATCGTCGCCTTCGTCCTCCTGGCCGCCATCCTGCCGATCTTCGAAGTCTACGGGAGTCTCGGATGAACCCTTCGCTGGATCCGCCGTCCCACCCCGGCGCCGTTGGACGCCCGACCGGAGCCGACCGGCGCCGACGGGGCTTCTCGTTGCTCGAGATCGTGATCGTGGTCTCGATCCTGGCGGTCCTGGCGGGTGTCGCCGTGCCGGTGGCCTCGACCCTGTTCGATTCGAGCGCCCGCCGCGCGACCGGCGAGGAGCTCGAGAACATGGGGGTCGCCGTGGTCGAGTACTTCCGCGACGTCGAGCAGCTCCCGTCCGGCGCCGTGGACCTGATGGTGGATCCCGGCGTCAGCGGTTGGAGCGGCCCGTACATGCTCTTGGATGCGCTGGAGCCGGTGCGTGGACAACCCGACGGAGAGCTGGATGCTTGGCGCCAACCCTATGCGTTCCAGAGCGTCGGGAGCTCCTCGGTGCGCCTGACGAGCGCGGGGCCGGACGAGACCCAGGGGACCACCGACGACCTGACCCTGGTGGTGGACGTGACCCCCGTCCGTCGAGAGGTGAGCCTCGACGAGCTGCGCACGGTCAACCAGGCGATCCTGCTGTACAACGCGGACTACCTCCCGGCCTCCCCTCTGTCGACCGACTACGCGACGCTGCTGGCCACCCTGGTCGCGACCGGATACCTGCCGAGCGCGACCCGCTACGGGACGGACGGTTGGGGCGACGCCTACCTGCTGGATCCCCCCGGCGCATCGCCGCCGGTGCGCGTCGCCTCGCCCAACCTGTAGGGCCGCCGACCGGCAGGTCCGGCGATCCGGCGGCGTCCTTGCACGTTCGCCCGTTCTGGGGTTCCCTGGGCGCCCCAGCAGGCGCCGGGACCGGAGTCCCGGAGCGCCGAGCGGCCCCCCACCCCCGTCCCAGGCGGATCCAAAGGCATGGAGCGTTGGTCGATCGAGGTCGACAAGGAGTACCTGAAGTTCTCCGCGGCCCACTTCCTCATCTTTCCCGACGGCAGCGCCGAGCGGTTGCACGGCCACAACTACCGCGTGTACGTCGAGGTCGAGGCCCAGCTCTCCCGCTTCGGGCTGGTCATCGACTTCATCCACATCAAACCGGTGATCCGCGAGCTCGTGGATTCACTCGACGAGCGCTGGCTCCTGCCGGCCCAGCACCCGGAGCTGACGATCGAGGACATCGAGGACGACCACGTCCGGGTCCGCTACCGGGAGCGCACCTACGTCGCCCCCTTGGCAGACGTGTTGGTCCTGCCCCTGAACAACACCAGCGCGGAGAACCTGGCCGCCTACCTGGGCCGCGAGCTCCTGTCCCGTCTGCGGGCCCGGTTCGACGACCTGCAGGTGTCACGCCTGCGCCTGGCGGTGGAGGAGACCCCCGGTCAGCGGGGGGTCTACTTTACGGGTCCCGAGTAGCCCGGCTGCCGCTCAGACCTTCGTCTGGGCGTCGTTCCAGGCCTGCTCGAGGGCCTCGCGGGTGATGTTCCCGTGGGAGGCGTGCCAGAGCACGACCCCGGATTGCAGCACGAAGGCCTGGGGCGATTCGTGTTGGACACCCGTCCGCTCCGCGACGGCGTTCGACAGGGCGCGCTCGTCGGTCACGGAGATCCAGCCGGTCTCCGCGGCGTTGGCGGCCAGGAAGTGGCGGTACTCCCGGAACGCCTCGGCGGAGACCGGGCACAGGAGGGAGTGTTTGAAGAGCACGTAGGGCCCGGAGTCGAAGGCGGTCTCGAGGGCGCTGGGCTCGGTCAGGCGGGGCGGGTTCATCGCGACGGCTCGATTTGGCGGGGTGTGGCGGGGGCGGGGGTTCCGGACCAGAGTGCCCGGACACCCTCCTCGAGTTCCAGGAGCTCGCCTTCCGCGAGCTCGCGCGGGAGCTTCTTCGCTCCCTTGGCGTTCCTGTGACGCAGGGCCCGGCGGGCCAGCAGCAGGTCCGATCCGAAGCGGCGCGGGCCCAGCTCCAGCCGGGTCCGGATCCGCTCGACCCGCGTCGGCCCCTCCAGCTCCGCGGTCCGCAGGTGGTGGATCCGGAGGCCTTCTCCGCCGGCGTGGGCGGCCCAGGCGCCCTGGCGGGCCTGCACCTCGGAGGCGTACCAGTAACAGAGCTGGTAGTCGTGCAGCGCCTCCAGGGTCGCCCGGGAGTCCCCGTCGGGACCTGCCAGGGGCAACAGGCAGGGGTCCCGGGGGGACAGGTAGTAGCGGTGTCCCCGCAGGGTCCGCCCGGGGATCGTGTCCAGCTTCCACAGGGACAGGGCCACGGCCCGGAGCGGGCGCTCCAACAGGATCAGCTCGAAGGGTACCCCCAGGAGCCGCAGCTCCTCCAGGAACCCCAGCCCGGCCAGGTGGCTCGTCTCCGCATAGCAGGGGGTGCGGACCGGCGCGATCGCCGGCAGCTTGCGCCGGACCCAGAACTCCAGGGCGAGGCCCGGGGCGGTCTGGACGGCCCGCAGGGCGTCGGCGAAGGAGGGGCGGGGCTCGTGGGTGGCCGTGACCCCCTGGAAGCCCCCCAGGAGGTGGGCCAGGGCGCCCGTCCCGCTGCGTCCGGGGGTCAGGGTGAACAGCAGCCGGGTGGGGAGGCGCCCGGCGTCCCGTAGCTGCGCGACGCGTTCCTCCAGGCCCCGGAGCCGCTCCGCGCCGAGGGCCGCCTCGACGCGCTCCGCCAGGGCCGGGCGGTCCAGCAAGGCCGCGGAGCGGCGGTCGAGTTCGGCGGATCCCCGGGGCACCCCGGCAGCCTATCCGCGTTCCGCGGCCCGGACCAACCCGGCCCTGGAGTCCGACCCGGGCCGACGCTCTACTCGTCCCCGATGGCCAGGAGCTCGCGCACGGACCGGTGGATCGCCTGGGGCGGAGGCCTGCTCCTCCTGGTGCTGCACGTCGACGGTTGGCGGCCCCAACGGCCGGTGCTGTGGTTCGGGTGGCTGCCCGAAGAGCTGCTGTACCGCCTCCTGTGGATGGCCCTGGCCTGGGTCTATCTGCTGTTCCTCTGTGCACGGATCTGGCGCGGGGAGGCCCCCCCGGACGCGTGAGCGACAACCTGCTCGCGGTCCTGATCGGCTCGGTGCTCTACCTGCTGGTGGTGGGCCTCCTGGGGGTCCTGGCGACCCGCCGCTCGGGGCGCTCGCCGGAGGAGTACTTCCTGGCCGGCCGCGGCCTCGGCCGGGTGGTGCTGTTCATGGCCCTGTTCGGCACGAACTGCACCTCCTTCGTGCTCGTGGCGATCCCCGGCCTGGCCTGGCGGGAAGGCCTCGGGGTCTTCGGGTTGAATGCGGCGGTCGCGGCCTTCGGGGTCTCCCTGAGCTTCTGGGCCATCGGGGCGCCGGCCCGACGCATGGGGGCGCGCCTGGAAGCCCTGACGCCGTCGGAGTTGCTATCCCGGCGCCTGGACTCCCGGGGGGTCGGTGCCCTGGCGTTCCTGGTGTTCACCGTTTGGACCGTGCCCTACATGGTGCAGGGCGTGCAGGGGGCGGGGCTCGTGCTGGAGCAGGCCACGGACGGGGAGCTCCCCGCGCGCTGGGCGGGCCTGGCGGTGCTGGTGGCGATCCTCGTCTACACCTCGGCCGGCGGCATGCGCGGCACGGCCTGGACGAACGTGTTCCAGGGCTGCTTGTTCCTGGTGTTCGTGCTGGTGGCCCTGTTCTCCTCGGCCCACGCCCTGGGGGGCTTCTCCGCCGCCACGCGGGCCGTGGCCGAGGTCGATCCGCAGCTCCTGGTGCGCGGGCGCGAGGGGCGCTTCGCGGACGGGCGCTGGGCCTCCTGGGGCCTGGTGATCTCGACGACGGTGATCGCGTTCCCCCACATGCTCGTGCGCATCATGAGCGCCCGGGACGACTGGGCCCTGAAGAGCGTGGTCCGGGTGTACCCCCTGGCCATGGTGCTCCTGTGGGTGCCGGTCGTGCTGCTCGGAGTCTGGGGACGCGCCGCGTTCCCCGACCTCGAGCGCGGAGACGCGGTGTTCTACGCGATGGCCTCCGCCCACGTGCCGGCGGCCCTGTCCGCCCTGGCCTTCCTGGCGGTGTTGGCGGCGGTGATGTCCACCCTGGACGCCCAGGTCCTGACCCTGTCGTCGATGCTGGTGCGCGATGTGCTGGGACCCCTCGGAGCTCGCCTCCCGGACGGTGCCGAGGTCCGGCTCGGGCGGGGCTTCACCCTGCTGGTCGGGCTGTTCGTCTTCCTGTTGGCACAGACCTGGGACGAGAGCCTGTTCGAGGTCTCGCGCCGGGCCTTCGAGGGCTACACGATGCTGGTGCCGACCCTGTTCCTGGCCCTGCGTTGGCGCCGTTTCAACGCCCCCGGTGCCTGCGCCTCCCTGCTCGCCGGCAACGGGCTGCTGATCGGATCCTGGACCCGCGGGGACGTGGTGATCGGGGGCCTCCTGCCGGTGGTCTGGGCCTTCGCCCTGGCGGTCGTGGTGGGCGTCCTCGTCAGCCTCGCGACCGCGCCGACCGCGGCCCCGGTCCTCTCCCGGGCCTTCGACGGCCGCGCTCCCGGCCGTTGACCCCGGGCCCTGGCCTTCGCCGGCGGTTCCCGCGCCCGGGGGGCTGTGGCAGAATCCCCCGCCCCGGACGCCCCCAGCCCCATGAGCCAACCCCGTTTCCGCACCCGCGTCGCCCCGTCCACCTCCACTGCCGAGGAGGAGCGGAGCGCACCGTCGGGCGAGCCGCAGCCCTCCGTTCACGTGATCACCTTCGGGTGTCAGATGAACAAGTACGACTCGTTGCTCGTCGAGGGGCGCTTCGTCGAAAAAGGCTATCGCCGGGCCGAGACGATCGAGGACGCGGACGTGGTCCTGTTCAACACCTGCTCGGTCCGGGAGAAGGCCGAGGAGCGCGTCTTCTCCTGGTTGGGAGAGCTACGGCGTGCGAAGGCCGCCCGACCGGAGCTGGTCATCGGTGTCCTCGGCTGCATGGCCCAACGGGCCGAGGACGAGATCTTCCAACGGGCGGCCCACGTGGACGTCGTGTGCGGCACGCGCCAGATCCACAACATGGCCGACCTCGTCGACGAGGTGCGCGAGCGCCGCGCGGGGACCGTGGACCGACCCAAGGCCGAGCGGCTGCTCGCCACCGACATGGCCTCGGAGGTCGCCGTCGAGCGGGCCGGCGAAGCGTACACCGGCGGCCTGTGCGGTTACCTGGCGGTGATGCGCGGCTGCGATCTGAACTGCACCTTCTGCATTGTCCCCAGCGTGCGCGGACGCGTGCAGAGCCGGCCCATCGACGACCTCGTCGCCGAGGCTCGCTGGATGGTCGCCGGGGGTGCCAAGGTGATCACGCTGCTGGGGCAGACGGTCAATTCCTACGGCGAGGACCTGCCCCCGCCGCAGGACGGCGAGCCCGCCGGTTCGGGACGCCGGGGCCGGCCCGCCCTCGCGGACCTCCTGCGCGCGCTGCAGCAGGTGGAGGGCCTGGTGCGGATCCGTCTGATCACGTTGCATCCGGCCTACGTGACCCGCGCCCTCGCCGAGGCGATCCGCGACTGCGACAAGGTCGACCGCTTCTTGCCCCTGCCCGCACAGCACGGCTCCGATCCGGTGCTGCGTCGGATGAAGCGCGGGTACACGACCGAGCTCTATCGCCAGCGGCTCGCGGTGTTGCGTGCCGCCGTGCCCGACATCGAGCTGGCGTCCGATTGGATCGTGGGCTTCCCCGGCGAGAGCGACGCGGACTACGCGCTTTCGGAGGCCTTCCTCGAGGAGTGCGGGTTCGTGGTCAACTACGTGTTCCAGTACAGCCCGCGTCCGGGCACCGTCGCCGCGGGTCTCGAGGACGACGTGACCTCCGAGGACAAGCGCGCGCGCAACAACCGACTCCTGGCCGTGGCCGAGCGGGTCGGACGTCGCCGCATGGAGGCCTGGATCGGCCGGGAGGTGGACGTCTTCGTCGAGGAGCTGCACCCCAAGCGTGCCGGGGCCTGGCGTGGACGCTCGTTCCACAACCTGCCGGTCTCCTTCGTGTCCGACACCGCCCGGCCCGGGGACTCGATCCGCGTACGGATCGGAGAGGCCTCGGCCTTCGGCATGTCCGGCACCCACGTCCCGTAGGCCTCCGCGGACGGGGTGGGGGAGGGGAGTTTTCGGGGTGCCTACGAGGTGGCCCGGAGTTGCTCCGCGAGAACAACCCCGGGCCAGGGGCAGGGCTGGGCAGTCAGCGACCTGGGAGGGAACGACCACCCGCTCAGCGAGTGGGCGGGGGGGAGGTCGGCTCGGCCCGGCCCCGCTGAGTCCGAAGACGGTCGGGGTTCCGGGGCCCCCGTTGTCTTAGAACCCGAGGTGGATGTCGATGCCGTTGGACAGCTGCGACGGGGCGCCACCGCTGACGAGGGCCTGCACGGTGTAGTCGAAGCCGATCAGCGTGACGTCCTTGGGCACCAGGACCGAGTGGTCGTTGAGGCCCGTGCCGACGGCCATGTTGACGAAGTCGAGGCCGGCGGTGACGTCGACGATGACCTCACCGACGCCGAGGATCAGGGTGCCCGGTGCGAGGGAACCCTTGTACCAGACGCAGGTCGACATGGCGTGTCCGCCACTGGCCGTGTCCACGGTCAGGGGCCAGCTCTGGCCGAGCACCGGCGCGACGCCGCCGTTGTCGAGCAGCAAGGGGTTGACCCCGCTGCCGTTGTTGACCGCGGCCGCGGCCACTTCACTGCCGTCGTCCTCGTTGAGGACCATGAAGAACGACGCGGTCGGGGCGCCGCCGAAGAAGAAGGTCCCGTTCAGGGTTCCGCCCGTCGCGGGGCACACGTAGGAATCGAACGCGTCGTCCTGACCCACGGGGCAGGCGACGATGTCGGTGATCAGCGGTCCGGTCGAGCCGGGGTCGGAGCTGCAGTAGCCGTAGCCGATGTCCCCATCGGGCAGGCAGACCTCGAACCCTCCGGAGAGGTCGACGCTGATCAAGAAGGCCGAGATCCCGCCGCCCGCATCGCCGGGCAGGCCGCTGAAGCTGAAGCGTGCGACTTCCGCACCCAGGACGCCGAACCCGGACGTGCCGGAGTACAGCGCGATCTCCAGCGAAGCACCCGGCCCCATGAGCGCGACGTCGAGGGCGTCGGTCGCATAGGCGAAGTCGAAGCTGTCGACGATCTCGGTCAGGCCCGCGGCCTTGTCACCCCAGTCGACGAGCTCGTCAGCGCCCGTGGCGGAGAAGAACCCCGAGGTGCAGCTGTTGTCGTAGCTGATGGTGGAGATGGCGTTCACGCCGACCTGCTGGGCGTCGGCGGCGTCGACCTTGGTCAGCTCACCCGTCGCGTAGTGCAACTTGTAGTGCTCGACCGGGCCTTGGAACGGAATAAAGTGCTGGGACGTCGTGGCCTGCGCTTCGGCGGCTCCGCAGAGGCCGGTCGATACGAGGGTTGCCAGGAGGATGCGGTTCATGGTGAGGATCGTCTGGACGTTGCCAGGCAGCCAGGAGGAGACCCGCCCGCACAACGCACGGGCCGGGCAGTTCGTTCTTTCCGGCCGTCCCCGGACCACGCTCGATCGGCAAGCTGCTCGCCCCGGACCCGGTGGTCCGTGGTCGAGCTCCTTCTCCTCCGCTGCCTGCTGTCCCGCTCGAGCTGGTCGGTCCGTCGGACGGGCGGAAGATCTTTCCACCCGCCCCGCAGCACACCCCCTGGGGGGCGGCTCCGGCGGCCGATCCGGTTGGACGAACGAAGCCGGGATGAGGTTCCGCTCACCCGGGTCTACTGGGACCGGCGGCGCCTGTCCGGATTCGGACTGTCGCGGGAACCCCCAGGGGCGCCGACGGTCCCTCCGCCTACGGCGGCGGGCCGCCCGCCCCCGGTCGGGGAGCGGACGGCCCGCGCGGGGGCCGTGGCCCCGGGATCCGGCTCGGCCTCAGAAGCCGATGTGGATGTCCAGCGCGTTCGTGAGCTGGACGGGGGCGCCGACGTAGACGACACCCTGGACGGTGTAGTCGAAGCCCAGGAGGGTGACGTCCTTCGGGACCAGGACCGAGTGGTCGTTCAGGCCCGTACCGTTGACGGTGTTGATGAAGTCGTTGCCCGAGGCCGGGTCGACGATCAGCTCACCGGCGCCGAGCACGACGGTGCCGGCGGGGAAGGAACCCTTGTACCAGACGCACGAGGAGACCATGTGCCCACCGGCGAGGGTGTCGACCGTGATCGGCCAGATCTGCCCGAGGATCGGGGTCACGCCGCCGTCGTCCAACAGGATCGGGTTGATGCCCGAGCCGTTGTTGAGGGTCGTGGTCGCGATTTCACTGCCATCGTCCTCGAACAGCTCGAAGTAGAAGGAGGCCGTCGGCGAACCGCCGAAGAAGAACGTGCCGTTCAGCGTGCCGCCGGTGGCCGGGCAGACGTAGCTGTCGAAGGCGTCGTCCTGTCCGAGGGGGCAGGAGGGGATGTCGGTGATCAGCGGGCCGGTGTTGCCCGGGTCGGAGCTGCAGTAGCCGTAACCGATGTCCCCGTCGGGGATGCAGAGCTCGAAGCCGCCGGACAGGTCGACCGTGATCAGGAACGCGGAGATCCCACCGCCGAGGTCGCCCGGCAGACCCGTGAAGCTGAAGCGCGCGACCTCGGTCCCGAGGACGCCCGAGCCGGCGGTGCCGGTGTACAGGGCGAGATCGATCGAAGCACCCGGACCGGCGACAGACGCGTCCAGGGAATCGGTGGCGTACGCGAACCCGAAGGCGTCGACGATTCCGGTCAATCCGGCGGTCTTGTCTCCCCAGTCGACGAGCTCGTCGCTGAGGGTGCTGGCGAAGAACCCGGTCGTGCAGGTGTTGCTGTAGCTGGCGGTCGACACGGACTCGATGCCGACGCCCTGGTTGTTGACGGTGCCGACCTTGGTCAGCTCACCCGTGGCATAGTGCAGCTCGTAGTGCTCCACGGGGCCGGTGACCCTTTGGAACGACGCGCTCGGTTCCGTGGTTTGTGCGGAGGCGCCGAGGACGAGCGTCGCGCTCGCCAGGGAAGTCAGGGGGATGCGGTTCATGAGGATTGGAGTTGGGGTGTGTGTGCACGACCGTTCCGTCGGAGTGAAACGACGGGGGGGGACGGCCGGGCGACGATGACCCGCGGACAGGCAGCGGGGGGGGGCAGCAGGCGAGAGGTGGGCGCTTGGGATACGACCCACGACCTCACTCCAGCGGATGATCTTCACGGGGGCTCGCGGGGCCCCACATCCGAAGATCACGGGGGCCAATCTATAGTCCCGGGCCCGTTCTGTCGCCCTGGATAGGACCACCCGCCACCCAGGGCTGCTTGGGCGTTCCCCAGGGACTCCCCGGGCCGCCGCACGTGGCCCCGATCCCCGGGTTGGGTCGTTCACGCGAGCGGCCCCGGACCGACCTGCACGGTCGGCCCGGGGCCGCGGAGAGGGTGTCGGGTCCGGACGAGGTCCGGACCCGGCCGGCTCTGTGGGCCGGAGGCTCTGGTCCTAGAACCCGAGGTGGATGTCCAGGGCGTTGGAGAGCTGCACCGGCGCCCCCACGTACACCACGCCCTGCACGGTGTAGTTCGCACCGATCAGCGTGACGTCCTTGGGCACCAACACCGAGTGATCGTTGATGCCGGTACCGGCCACGGTGTTGTTGAAGTCGTTGCCGCTGGTCGGGTCGACGATCACCTCACCGAAGGCCAGGATCAACGTGCCGGGGGGCAGGGAGCCCTGGTAGAAGACGCAGGAGGACACACCGTGACCCCCGGCGGCGGTGTCGACGGTGACCGGGTACAGCTGCCCGAGCACCGGGGGAACCCCGCCGTCGTCCAGCAGCACCGGGTTCACGCCGCTTCCGTTGTTGAAGGTGGTGGTCGCGACCTCGGAGCCGTCATCCTCGTTCAGCACCATGTAGAACGAGGCGGTCGGGGAACCGCCGAAGAAGAAGGTGCCGTTGAGCGTGCCGGACGTGGAGGCCGGGCAGACCCAGGCGTCGTAGGCGTCGGCCTGGCCGAGAGCGCAGGTGCCGATGTCGGTGATCAGTGGGCCGGTGGTACCCGGGTCGTTCGAGCAGTAGCCGTAGCCGATGTTCCCATCGGCCACGCAGACCTCGAAGCCCCCGGAGAGGTCCACGGTGACCACGTAGCCCGTGAAGCCACCGGACGTGGAGGCGGGCAGGCCGGTGAACGCGAAGCGCGCCACCTCGGTGCCGAGGGTTCCGAAGCCGGTGGTGCCTTCGTACAGGGCGATGTCGATCGTCGCGCCCGAGCCGCCGATGCTGGGATCGGCCGCGTCGGTCGCGTAGGCGAACTGGAAGGAGTCGACGATCTCCGTCAGGCCGCCGGCCTTCACGCCCCAGTCCACGAACTCCTCGGTGCCGACGCCGACGAAGGAGCCGGTGGTGCAGTCGTTCTGATAGGCGACGGCCGAGGTCGTCTGCACGCCGACCTGGGAATCGCTCTGACTCGTGTCGCGCGTCCATTCCCCGGTGGCGTAGTCCAGTTGGATGTGCTGGACGGGTTGGGTGAGGGTGTGGACCACCCGGGCCTGCTGCGGGGCGGCCTGGGCGCTCGAGACCGACGCGAGGAGGAGGGCGGCGAAGGTCGACAGTTGGACTGCTTTCATCGTGATGGAAGTCGCGGAGGGATTCTTGATGGACAGCGGCGGGCGATGCATGGGGCGCCGGAGGGGGATCGCGGGGTTCCCGCAGGCAAAGCGCATTCGGCCCGCAGAGTCAAGGATGCCAGAGGCTCGGCGATTGCGCACCACGGGACCGTCCAGGAAACCGAAGGAACAGGACGAATGACCCGGCCCGCGAAACCCCGTCTATCAAAACAGCGCGGGCCACGATGTTCCCATCGTGACCCGCGCCGCGTCTCTCTCACCCCGGGGGGTGAGAGAAGCCTAGCTCACAATCAGAAGCCGATGACGAGGTCGTTGGCGTTGTGGAGCTGGACGCCGCCGCCGAACTCGAACGTCTGGGTGCAGACGTTGGAGCCGCAGAGGTTCAGGTTCTTCGGGACCGGGATGGCGATGGAGGCAACGCCGGCGCCGTCGAAGAGGTACGGGCCGTTGAAGCCGGCGAGAAGCTCGCCGCCGGGGTCCGCAACGTTGCAGAGGAGCTGACCGAAGCTGGTCGGGAAGCTCAGCTGGGTGGCGTAGCCGACGATGAACACGCCGAGGCCGCCGTTCGACTGGGTGTCGGTGCCGCTGAAGGTACCGCCGAGGACGGCGTCGCCGGTGACGGCGTAGTTGCCCGGGTTCGAGCCGCCGTTGCGGAAGGTCGAAGACGCGGTGGGCGCGCCGTCGGCGTCCGCCTTGTCGAGCTTCAGGTACCAGGAGGAGAAGTTGTTCGGCGTGCCGCCGAAGAAGAACGTGCCGAGGCAGAGGTTCGACTGGGGGGTGTCGTCCCACTCGTCGAAGACGTCCAGCTGGCCGTTGGCGTCCGGGTCGGTGGTGGCGCTCATGTTCGGGCCATTCGGGTCACCCGCGTAGCAGAGCAGGGGACCGGTGTCCCGGTTCAGGTCAGCGTTGAAGTCGTCGGTGGTCGTGAACCCGAAGCCGAAGTTCTCGCCCGGCTGACAAGCGGCGAACTCGAAGCCCCCGGTGAGGTCGACCGCGATGATCCAACCCGCCCCGGCTCCGGGGGACGACCCCGGCAAACCCGTGAACGAGAAGGAGGCCACCGGAGCCGCACCGGAATCGGCACAGAAGCCGGTGATCCCCTCGTAGAACCGCAGGGTCGCCTGGGCCCCGGGTCCGCCCAGGGCGATGTCCGTCACGCTGGTGCCGTACCCGAAGGTGAAGCCGCCGACGATGCTGGAACCGGTGTCCTCTTGGATGACGCCGAAGTCCAGCCACTCGATCAGGTTGCCGGTGAGGGAGTTTGCGACCGCCCCGGTCCCGTAGAACCCGGAGGTGTCGGTGTTGGTGAAAGCCGGGGCCAAGCCGGCGGTCTTGTCCGTCGACTCTCCGCGGATGATCTCGCCGGTCGCCATCTTGATGGTGGCGGTGCCGACCCGATTGACCTGGATCTTGTCCAGGCCGTGTTGCTCCTGAGCGGAGGCGGTCGTCGCACCCGCGACGACAGCCAAAGCCGTCAGGAGCCCGTGCATCTTGCTATGCATGAGCATCTCTTCCTGCGTTCATTGGGTTTGAAGGTCGACGGGGAGAACGCGGGCACATGGGCAGACCCGATCACGGTGGACCGGGCTCCCTCCCCCGCTCGCCCCGCGCTGGGAAACGACCCGCCGGATGGACGCAGAGCCCCCTGTCCGACGAGCGCGCACGACACCGACCCTTCGCGAGGGTGAAGAGCCGAAGCGAGAACGGGTGCATCACGCGCTCTACTTTCCCCAGTTCGGGGGCGCGGCCGGTCGAACCTGGCTACGGGATGCGATGGTGCGGAGACGAGTCGCACGGGGCGCCAAGCCTGCGCACTGGGAGCAGAGCTCCCGAAGCAAGAGCCGTATGCGGTGAGCCGAGGCGTCCGAGAGGCCGGCGGGACAAACGAGCTCGGGCCGGCGACGCGTCGCGCTCTACCGTCAGTTCGAATGCGGAACACCCGCGGGAACGCCGCGGATTCCAGCGGATTCTCGGCCCCCCGACGAAGCGACGGGCCACGGTGAAGACCACCGTGGCCC